>PITA01008449.1:17183-79171 GCA_004023965.1 Spilogale gracilis
AATACTATGCCTCCATCAGAAAGGATGAATATCCAACTTTTGTAGCAACATGGACTGGACTGGAAGAGATTATGCTGAGTGAAATAAGCCAAGAAGAGAAAGTCAAGTATCGCATGGTTTCACTTACTTGCGGTGCATGAGGGGTAACCTGGAGGACAGTGGGAGAAGGAAAGTAAATGGGAACTAGGGTAATCTAGGGTGGGAAACGAAACAACAGAGACTTTGGACACAGAAACAAACTGAGGGACTTGGAGGGAAGGGGGTGGGGAGATGGGAGAGTCTGGAGGTGGGTACTGGGGACACCTAAAGCGTGGAGCACTGGGTGTGGGAAATGGGGAATGAATCTTGGAACACTGGAAAAAAAATTTTTAGTAACAATAAAAAAAAAATTAAAAAAAATTAAAAATTAAAAATAAAAATTTGCTTTTAAACTTGACTTTGCAGCTCCAAAGTCCTATCATTGGTACCTTAACATTCATCTGCGAATCTCAGTAACACTTAAGCTGAAGGAAAAACAAAGCATCTGACAATTTGCAAGTGAAAAGATGGATGTCTTGAGCTTAAAATAATGATTTAATGTTATTTAGAAAATTTGCAGTAAATTTTTATGTATGCCAAGTCGTAGTGGGAAATGAACACAGTATTGACGTTGTTGTGGGCAGTGCTAAGCATTTTTTGAAATTAAAAGTAAGTATTATAATTTTAATAATAGTTAATATGTATTAAATGTATTTATATATACGTATTTGTGTGTCTATATTCGCATAATTGTAAATCCATTATGTGTAAATGCATTTACATGGATTTATATATTTATAGTCTCTCTATATATACAATAAATTTACATTTGTGATTTCATTTAATCCTCACGGAGAGCAGCAGATGAGCAACCAATCAGGATAAAATAATTAACAATTCCAAAATGGGAGTGATTAAGAAATGCTTATAAGTGATAAAGACATAATTCCTTTCCTAGATGGAAGGATTACTCAAAAGCAAGTGAAGGAAAGGAGCTGGAAGAAACTTACACTTAAGGACTGTACACTAAGGAAATTGTACACCTAAGGGAAACTACCCCAAAGGGGGCACAGCGTGGTGTGTGGGCGCTCAGGCCCACCTCCAGCGCTCCCTGGGCTGAGCTCCTCCTGGGAGGCGGCTCATATGGCCCGCAACAGTAGCCATCGTGGCAACCTCCAGCGTCAGATTACCCAGTTTTTGCGCGGTGATCTGAGGGCGCAGGGCCCTCCTGGAGCCCCGCGCCTCAGCCCTGTGGAAAAGTAGCTGACCTTCTGCCCACTTGGCTGGGCTGGACCCAGTACCAGGCGGTGATCGCGTCTGCACCTGAATCGGACGGGCACTAGAGAGGCCGGCCCTGGGCACGGGGCTGGCATCCCTGGATTGGAGTGAAAGCCTTCAGAGACTTGAGGAAGGGGGGCTCCCTATGAGGAGGACTAGTCGTCGGGTCCCCTGGAATCATTAAAGACTCCCAGCCCCCATCCAGAGACCGCAGACCCTGGAGCGGCCTGTGTGGCCTGGCACCACCTCGCGGCTGATTGGGAGGCTGCACCTTCAGGACCCGTTGCTCGGGGACTTTCATGAGCCCACATCTCGCCCCTTCCCCTACTTTGCCCTACCCGCCTTGACGGCAACCTTAACAAAAAGATGATGCAGGAGAAGAGAAGAGGAGGGGAGAGAGAAAAAAAGAAAAAATTTCTATCAGATTTTTTACTTGTTCTTGAGAATTGTTTCTGTAATGTCTTCAAATCTTAGCGTTTAGGTGTAAGAGCACTGCATAAGAAGTTGATTTTTGTCATTAGGGTTTTGTGGTTACAAAAGAAATGTTGGTACAAAAAGTGTGAAAGGAAAAAATCTGTAAGCAATACACAAATCTATTATTGGTAAACAATGGCAAGGGCATTTAAACTCTCTGTGTGTTTTATAGAGTAAGACATCCAATATAAATAATAACTGAGCCTTAATGTGGGCTGTATTAAGAGAATGGTACTAGAGTATTGTGTAATGAAAAACAGATTCAGACAGAGTCTCAGTCTAGAATTCAAACTCTCTGTCTTTATACATGTTCATCAGCTATGTGGTGAAAATTCCAAAATGAATAGAACATATGTGATTCAAAGAATCAAAATGTTAATTTTGAAGCATTAGACAAATACTGATGCAGTTTAATCCAGCAGGTACATAAATTGAAGATGGAGGGTTCCGTATTGAGATATGAAAGTATGAAGATATGAAGTGAATTAATAAATTCTAGATGAAAAATAAGTTAATCATGCATTAGAAATTCTCATGGTACTAAACTCATGTGAGAGAGATGTATATCACGTGCTCTACCTCTGTTTCATTTTCAGATTTATATTCTTCCAAATTACTAGGTTGTTCTAATAGAGATAAAAATACTTGTTTTGATGTTATCAAGAAAAATTCCAGAGAGCCAAATACTGTAGTAAAGAAGTCACATAGACACCTAAAATTTCTGATTAACCAGCCTGTCCTTTCTAAATTGATCTGTTAGGGACTGCTTAGCCTCAACGCCACCATAATAGGCTCTGAAACTCCCTGGTGATTTAGGGTCTACATATATAAGACCCCCTTGGTGATTGATGCCTTTACAAGGTCTGTGTTTACCAAATGAGGGCAGATAAGTCAAGGAACCATCTGTGCATCATACTTCCTTGCCCCAGTTCCTGAAATGTGTGGGCATTTTAGGAACTGGGTAGGGGGCTAAAATGTTATCTTACCCAACCAGGAAAATTACTGTGTAACTCATGCTTGCTGTTTGAAACATATATAAACCCCTAGACTCTTGCATTCGGGGTCCTGGCTGAAACCCACTGCACCAGGCAGATGCTTGGACCCCAGCTAGCTGGAAATAAACCTTGTTGTGTGATTTGCATTATCCTGAGCATCCTCGGTTTCTCTTTGGGGAGGCGGTCAACATCGGACTTTAACAGATCATCATTCTCTCATATATCTGTAAAGACCAACAAACCTGAAGATACTACATCCCTGCTCTGAAAACCTTGTTCCTCTAGATTTAATTCAATTTATGAGAGTTCATGTGGTGACTAGCCATGATGTGCTCATGATCCTGTATGGTTGTCAGAAAGATCAAAGCCCAATGTGATCTTCTTTATTGCCTATGTCAGAACACCACAAAACTTGGAAAATAGTAGGAAAGCTATCCTAGCAAAATTTATCTGTTAGGAAATATAATGGGGGAAAATCTTATCTCAGAATGCTCCAGAACAGAAAATGTTGACTTGCTCACTTCAATGAGAAATTTAATAACATTTGATAACCACCAATCATATCACAAAAAAATACATCTAGACTTGGTAAAAATTAAATTTTATTCAGGTGACCAATAAATGCCAAAATCACAAGGTCTCTCTAGAAATCTTGAGATTTACTTTGAGAATCTATTAATTAATCTAATATTTATTTTTTTTGAAAAGCTCAGAAATATGGTGTTTGCTTTAATTATATTACTTTCTTGCATATTTGTAATTTTTATAATAAATGTAATTATACAGGACAATTTCTCTGAAATCATAATGACTCATAAAAATTATTGTTGATTATGCAAAGTGTATTTTCTTATTTGCAATTTACAAATTATAATCTATAATCACACATGAAATAATTATTGGTGGAATTATTAGTGGAATGATTTTTAATCATCTTTTCAAATTCAGTATCTGGGAACCTCATAAATAGGGGACTCCTGTAATTTTCACAAATAACATTATGTATCATTCTGATTATATATGAAATTTTCAGATAAACATATCTGAGAGTAGTTGAGTTCTATTAAATTACGAGGGCAAATTATGGGAATTTCAAATCAGTATGCATAAACAGGCATAAAGAATAAACTTAGAGCAATTAAAGTATTCGTGCTTTGAATAAAAGTAATAGTGGATATTGTCTATGGATATGTGAAATATACTTACAAAATAACTTTTACTAAAATTTAAACAAAAATTCACTAATTACTATGTAAACAGGAAGTTATTTATCATCTTTTATTCTGAGTAATTATACCCTAACCCTTATGTATTTTATTCATGGATGTAATGATTCTAATGACCCTATACTTGGTGGGGAAAGTTTTTATTAATAAATATTTTTATGGATGATTAAAAACCGGCAGAGGGTTGTACCACCTCTCTTTAAGCAAAACTGAAACCCTCTTCCTTATGATTATATAGTGCATGGTTGTCCTTTATTTATAGGAACCAAAATACCAATGTATGTGAGAGAATAAAATATATTGTTTTATGTAAAAATAACATCCACATGTTTGTGCAAAGCAATTTGGAAAAATTGCACAGCAATGGAAATAGAATACTGTTACTTTCTTACTTAAATACACAGTATGTTATTTTTCCCAATGAAAACTGTAACATTCTTATCAATGTACTTTATTATGACTATTATTATTGCCACAAGAAACCTGTATCTTGGAGCTACAATAAGATATATGGTGGGCACAGTATATTGTTTTCAGCAACTTCAAAATGCTTTTAGTACACTTATCCACATCAAACTCTTAATGGCTTATAAATAGTGGCTAATAAATTATGTTTGAATTGGACAAAATTGTAGCTTCACTCTTTAAAATGCGGTTGTTACAATGTTCAGTAGTTAAAATTGTAGTGGAGAATGAAGTTTTTACTAACTAAAATAGAGATACTTGTTATACAATGTTTTACTCTTTTTTTTTAATTGAAATATATATGTACATGAGAATTTAAGGGACCTGTCAAACAAAAGTAGGTACCATCTGTTTTTCTTTTTAGATGTAAAAAAAAAAATGCTTCATCTGGGATTGTCTGATTTCTACCTGTTTCATAATATATCATACAAATGTAACTAATCTGCACTGTGTGCATTTTTATATTTATTTTTACTTGAAAAATAAGATATATTTCTCTGGAAGACTCCATGGAATTAAACTCTGTGGAACTAGATAATATTTGTTGGACATTATAAGTCATTAAAAATTACAGACTAAAGATATTACCGTTAGGAAAGGCGTTACTTCAAACTATCAGAAATATTGGGGATAGAAATAAAAATCCAGTCCCAATTTTTACTTTAGAGATTAGTTTGCCCTGAATTTTACTTGTAAGCAAATATTGCCAATGGTTTTGATGACATCCAAAGATTTTATTATGTCTTATCCTTTCTTTAGTTCACAGTCTTGATTACTGTGCAGTAAAGCAATAATAAGGCTTAGCCATATAAAAGGCATAAAATAGAAAAAAAGTCACAACTTTCTGCATTTAATGTAGCATATTAGTGGTAAGATTAACAACCAACAACTTTTATTAATTTATTTCATGCAGTCAACCTAGATATATTTAGCAATGAGTACACAGTAGTTGTGTAGTTGCTAATGACCAAATACATTAATTAAAATATGAATATACTTATAACTCTTGATTTCTATTTATTTATTTATTTGACAGAGAGAGAGAGATCACAAGTAGGCAGAGAGGCAGGCAGAGAGAGAGGAGGAAGCAGGCTCCCTGCTGAGCAGAGAGCCAGATGTGGGCTTTGATCCTAGGACCCTGAGATCACGATCTGAACCGAAGGCAGAGGCTTTAACTCACTGAGCCACCCAGACGCCCTTGATTTCTATTTATAAGTGCCAAAAGACTCTTTTTTTAAAAAAAAAGATTTTATTTATTTATTTATTTGACAGAGAGAAACACAGCGAGAGAGGGAACACAAGCAGGGGGAGTGAGAGAGGGAGAAGTAGTCTTCCTGCTGAGCAGGTAGCCCAATGCCGGACTGGATCCTGGGACTCAGGGATCATGACCTGAGCTGAAAGCAGATGCTTAACGATTGAGCCACTCAGGCACCCCCAGAAGACTCTTTTATAGGCATGGCATAGTAAAGTCAATTACTTATACAAATTTTCAATTTCTAAATATACACAAAAATTATTTTATTTTCTTTTAAGGGATAATTTTTTGGTCAAGAAAAAATACATTATGTGGTGATGGCCAATATTTACTATATGAAACCTAAGACAGGAAAAAAAAATAGAAACCCAGGACAGTTTCCAAAAGTGTGTTCATATAGGTAGTTTCAAAGATTTCTAAACAATATTTACAGCTTATAAAGAATGAGGGGAAAGGGCACAGATTCAAAGTAAGATATATTAGAATCTGTTTGATTTTTCATTCTGTATTAGTTGAGAAGGTGGGATATATATTCGGTATAAAAAATAAATGAGAGTAAATAAAAAAGCTGAGAACTTAATTTTTGAACAAGATTACTCTAGTTCTAGTGAATCTTTGCTAACTGATTCAAGTACTAGATTTAAAAAAGATATTTTGGTTTCAAAAGTACTTCAAAATAACTATGAAAATACATAGAATCTCATCTTAAATTATATTTGTGAATATTTTCTCCTTTCTGTTTTATAATTATTGATAATAATTTATAATTATGACTATAAATAATTATTGATTGCAGAAGAGAAAATGCAAACTATAGGTTTATTAGGTCACATTATTTATATACATGAATTAATTTCGGAAAATATTGATAACTAATATATGTAATTAAAAGAGTTTAAATAAGGTTAAATGTTAAGTGTTAGGTACTCAGCTTAGACAATAATGATTGTCAATATTTATTGAGAACCTACTATGAGTTAGTAACTTTTCTGAAGTTCCTCAACTTTTTAAAGATATATATGATATTTTCCCCATTTTATAGATGAATGAATTCAGTTACAGATGGGTAAAATCAATTACCCAAGATCACACAGTTTAAAAATGTGGGAACGTTGATCTCAAATGCTTCTGTTAAAACCATCCATTATTCAACTGATTTTTATCAAATTGCAAGTCATGGTTCTAAATAAGTTATTAGACAGACTTCTAGTTTCTTCTCAGGGTGTAAAGACCCAGAAAGAACACTGCTCCTATCCATACAAAAAAAGTCTGTCACACTGAAAATGCATGACTGTTCTTGACTCTATGAGATCAGGGAAAATAAAAAAGGGTCAATTTATAAGGGATGACAGGTACTTGCAGAGAAAGGTGAGACCTGAGTATCAATTTACATGGGCAAATACAACTGTACATAGTTTATACAAATCAGCAAAAACTTTTGGATAAATAGATGGAAAATGTGCACTGCAAAAAAGCAGATAACCCTAATGCAATACTGATATTGTGGGGTTCTATACCAACTTATTTTTTCTTAAAGAATGCCAACATGAGCTAGATTGAGAAGTACCCCTAAAGAGTGTTTCTTGTAACTCAGACCTAGAGGAGGAGATAGTAGCAGTTTCAGGAGGGACATGATACTACATTTGGAGTCTTCCAGTACTCTGTGGGATTGAAGGCTTAATCTATAGAAAAAGGGCCGCAAATACTATTGAAATTGTGAAAAGCCATTGAAACCCAGAAAAGGGAATGAGGGAAACACACACACACACACACACACACACACACACACACACACACACACACATCACACAGACACATAGTCTTATATATTCCGTATTCCAGAGAAGAGGAAGTATCATGTACTGGGCTCGCCAATACAGCCATGGAGGTTTGGGAGCACTGAAAAACATACACCCACAAGACACAGGAGCATAGTTCCTGTTTAACATCAAAGATTAATCAGAGCAATAAAAGTCCTTTTTATACTGATTTCCATGCTGGCAGACTAAATAATAAAAAATAACACATAACAGCAAAGTACTTCAGGGAGAAGGACAGGAGAGGACTGAATGTGAGAAAGAGATCTACTTTGAACACATCATAAAAAGAACAATCTAAAGCTAATGCTAGAATAGACATTTAAAAACTCTAGGAAACCCAGTTCTACCCAAACACAAGATTACAGCAAGAGAAATGGTTCTCAACTGCAGATCCCTTACCATTCCCCAGGGGATATTTAGCCATATCTGCAGACAATTTTTATTTTATTTTATTTTATTTTATTTTATTTTATTTTATTTTATTTTATTTTATATTTTATTTTATTTACTTTATTTTATTTTATTTTATTTATTTTATTTTTATTTTATTTTATTTTATTTTACTTTATTTTATTTTTATTTTATTTTATTTTATTTTACTTTATTTATTTTATTTTTATTTTATTTTATTTTATTTTACTTTATTTATTTTATTTTTATTTTATTTTATTTTATTTTATTATTTTATTTTATTTATTTTATTTTATTATCTCATTTTATTTATTTTATTATGATTTGATTCTAACATCTAGAAACCAGCAATGCTGCTAAATATCCTGGAATGTACTGGAAATCATTCCATAAAAATTTTTATCTAGTCAAAACTGTGAATGGTGCCAAGGTTGAGAAACATTAGAATAATGTGAAGTCTGTGATACAGTGAAAGGAATGATAGAAATAACAAACTTCAAACTCAGTGAAACTTCTGATGGTTTAACCTGAACTCCCACAATAAAATTTTAGCATAAAAAAAAAAACTGTGCTGACTTCCATTAATTGTCTCAACCCTAACATCTTGCTTAGCATGTCTGTCTTCCAACAAAAAAATTATGACACATACAAAAGAGGAGGGAAAATGAAAAACCCACTTGGCCAAGAGGCAAAGCAATCAGCGGAAACTGATGCGGACATGATTCAGATGTAATAACTATCTGACAAAGAATTTAAAATAACTACGGTTGATTTATTAATGGCCCTAGAGAGAAGGATGGACAGTGTAAGATTAGGTGAGTAATTTTATCAGAGAGATGAGAAAGCAACTATCAGAGAAAATCAAATATAAGTGATTAAAAAAAAAAACACAGTAACAGATGAAGAGTAACTTCAATGGCCTCATTGAGAGATCTATTACAGCTGATGAGATAATCGTAAACTTGAAACAGGAGAAAATAATCAAATTGAATATGAATTAGAAGAAGGGAAAATGTGGAACATCCCAGTACTGTGAGAAACTATCAAATAATACATGTGTACAATTGGAAGAGAACAAGGAAGAAGTAATATTTAAAGATATAATAATCATGACTTTTTCAAAAGACTTTTTCAAAATTAATGACACTTAAGCATATCCAGGAGGCTCAGGGAGCATCAAATAGGTAAAACACAAAACAACAAAAACAACACAAAACAAACAAACAAACAAACCCAAAAAACAAAAGACATTGACAAAAAATTATACCTAGGCATATAATATTCAAATTGATGGGAAAAAATGTCACAAAGAATAGCTTGGACACAGAGAAAAATATATACAACATACAAAGGAAGAAAAGATCTATGACAAATTTCTCATCAAATATCATACAAGTTAAAAGACAGTGGATCTACTGAGAGGGTCATATGATTCTCATCCTTTCTTTTACTAATGTGGTATATCACATTGATTAATGTGCAAAGATTGAACCACATTTTTAGCCCAGGAATAAATACCAATTGATTATGGTGAATAATTCTTTTAATGCACTGTTGGATTTGATTTGCAAGTATCTCACTAAGAATTTTTACAACTGTGTCCATCAGGGCTGTTGGCCTATAGTTCTCTTCTTTAGTGAGGTCCTTGATTGGTTTTACATCATAGCAATAATTTGGAAATTTTTCTTCCATTTCTGTTTTTTGGAACAATCTGAGAAGAATAACTAAAAACTCTTCTTTAAATGTTTGGTATAATTCCCCTGGGAAGCCATCTGGCTCTGGACTTTTGTTTGTTGGGAGATTTTTGGATACTGAATCAATTTCTTTGCAGATAGTAAGTCTTCAAATTTTCTACTTTTTCCTGTTTCAATTTTTGTAGTTTATATGTTTCTAGGAATTTATCTATCTTTTCCAGATTGCCCAATCCATTGACATATAATTTTTCATAATATTCTCTTATAATGATATTTCTGTGGTGTTGCTTGTGATCTCTTCTCTTTCATTTATAATTTTATTTATTTGGATCCTTTCTCTTTTTGATAAATGTCGTTAGAGTTTGATCAATTTTATTAATCATTTCAAAGAACTAGCTCCTAGTTTCATTGATCTCTTCTATTGGGTTTTTGTTGTTGTTAGTATTTTTTTGTCATTTATTTCTGCTCCAATTGTTATTATTTCCCTTCTGCTGGCTTTAGGCTATATTTGCTCTTGCTTTCCTAGCTCCTTTAGGTGTAAAGTTAGGTTGTATGTTTGTGAATTTTCTTGCTTCTTGAAGTAGGCCTATATTGCTGTGTACTTCCCTTTTGCTGCATCCCAAATGTTTTGGACTGTTGTGTTGTCATTTTCATTTGCTTCCATGTATTTTTTATTTCTTCTTTAATTTCCTGGTTGACCCATTCATTCTTTATAGGATGTTCTTTTTTTTTTTTTTAATTTAGATTTTATTTATTTGTTTTTCAGAAAGAGAGAGAGAACACAAGCAAGAGGAGTGGTAGGTAGAGGGAGAAACAGACTCATTGTTGAGCAAGAAGCCTGATATGGGACTCAATCCCAAGACCCTAGGATACTGACCTGAGCCAAAGGTAGATGCTTAACCCACAGAGCCACCTAGGCAACCCTAGTAGGATGTTCTTTAACCTCCAGGTATTTGTGGTCTTTCAGACTTTTCAAATTTTTTTCTTGTGGTTGGCCAAGTTTCACAGTGTAGTGGTCTGAAAATATGCATGGTATGACTTCAACCTTTTTGTACTTGTTGAAGCTGATTTGTGATCCCATATGTGATCTACTCTGGAGAATGTTCCATGTGCTCAAAAAGAATGTGTATTCTGTTGCTTTAAGATAAAATGTTCAGAATATATCTGTTAAGTCTATTTGGTCTAGTGTGTCATTCTAAGCCATGGTTTCCTTGTTGATTTTCTGTTCCGATGATCTATCCACTGTTGTGAATGGAGTGTTGAAGTCCCCTACTATTGTATTATTATTAGTGAGTTCCATTATGTTTGTTATTGTTTTATATACTTGGGTCATCCCAAGTTGGGGGCATAGATATTTGCAAATATTTAATATTGGCAATATTAAAATAAATAATAAAACAAAATAAAAAATATAAAAATATTTGTTGGATAGACCCCTTTATTTTAATATAGTGTCCTTTTTCCTTTCTTGTTAAAATATTTGGTTTAAAATCCAGTTTGGTGGGGCATTAACAATGAAGCTTACAACACTGAAAAAAATAAATTATTATTACAAAAATTAAAAAATAAGGACAGAAAAATAAAATAAAAAAATCCAGTTTGTCTGATATAACCATTGCTACCCCAGTTTTCTTTTGACACCCATTAACATAATAACTAGTTCTCCATCTCATGTTCAATTTGGAGGTGTCTTCAGGTCTAAAATGGGTCTCTTGTGGACAACATATAGATGGGTCTTGTTTTCTTATCCATTTTGATGATCTATGTCTTTTGATTAGAGCACTTAGTCCATTTACATACAGAATGATTATGATACATATTAATTTAATGCCATTGTATTACCTGTAAAATCAGTGTTTATGGAGTTTTCCTTTGTTCCTTTCTAATCATTTTTGCTTTTGGTCTTTCTTCTTATTCAAGGAGTCCCCTTTAATATTTCTTGTAGTGCCGTTTTTGTGTTCTCAGTGTTCTCTGGAAAACTCTTTATCTTTCCTTTTATCTATTCTGAATAATAGCCTTGATGAATAGAGTATTCTTGGCTGCATATTTTTCCCATTCAGCACATTGAATATATCATGTCATTCTCTTTTGGCCTGTCAAGTTTCTGGAGATAGATCTACCACTAACCTTATTTGTCTTCCCTTGTAAGTTAGGGATTTATTTTCTCTTGCTGCTTTTAAGACTTTTTCTTTCTTTCTAAATTTTGCAGATTTAACTTTGTATTGGCTTGCTTTTGTTGATTTTGATGGGAGTTCTCTGTGTCCCCAAATTTGGATGCCTGTTTCCTTCCCCAGATTAGGGAAGTTATCAAGCATAATTTCCTCAAATAAACCACTGCCCCCTTTTCTCTCTTTTCTTCTGGAAATCCTATGATATAAATACAATTATACTTTATGGTGTCACTGATTTCCTTAGGTCTACATTTGTGCTTCAATATATTTCTTTCCCTCTTCTTTTTAGCTTCACTATTTTTTATATTTTTCTTTTATATCACTTCTTCCTCTGTTTTTTCCATTCTTATAGTCATTACATGCAGTGGGTTTGCATCTCAGATAAAGTATTCTTTTTTATTTTGGTCTGACTAGTTTTTAGGTCTTGTATCTCTGTAGTAAGGGACTCCCTGCTGTCTTCTATGCTTTTTCAAGTCCAGCTAGGATCCTTATAATTATTGCTTTAAATTCTGGATCAGGTTTGTGACTTGTATGTATTTCAATTAGATCCCTGGCTGTGACCTTTTTTTGTGCTTTGTTTTAGGATGAATTTCTCCATTTTGGCATTTTGTCTAGTTTTCTGTCCTCTCTGTGTTAGGAAAGCCTGTTAGGTTTCCTGCTCCTGAGAGTAATGGGTTTATAAGGAAGAAGTCATACACTGTCAAGGGCCTGGCATTTCAGGAAGTTCTATGTGTGTGCAATGTGAACTCTGCTGCTTTGGCTGTTCTTTCCCTCAGGTCAGTCCTTGCCTGCTGTGGGAGTGTTGGGAGCTTGGCCAGGGTGTGGCACATTTTAACTAGATGTGCTCTGATCCGCTTATTAGAAGAGACCTGATGCTATTTCCATAAAGCTGAGACTTTGCAAAACTCTACAGTTGGTAGATGTGCTACATGGGGGTTTATGCTGCTCTTCTAGGAAAAGTGTGGGGAATAATGGGGAGGGCTTGGTGTAAGTGGTTTAGGCCTCCACTATTAGCACTCTACTGTTTACTGATGTTTATGCTGAGGGGTGGGAGAGAGAAATGGTACCAGACCATTTCTTTGGCCCAGAGAGGTGAGTTTCTTTTCTGTCACTGTTTAGGAAGCCATTCCAGAACAAATAATATCTCTTCATGTGTCCTATGTGTGGTGTTCCTCAGCTTGCTGCCTTCTTTGTGTCTGGGTGATCTCCCCAACTGGCAGTACAATGCACCCATGTACTATCCCAGGCAGACCCTCTGAGTTTTAAAATTTCAAGTTTTAGAGACCTAGCATGGCAGGGACCTGTGCTGTCCTCCAGGTGAGGATCTCCCTGCACTACGACGGATGTAGATTTTTTCCAGAAGGGCAGCCACATCAAAGCACAAGGACATGAAGTTTGGAGTAAAGCCAAGCAAAGAGCCAATGTCCAGCTTAGCCATCCTCAGCAGGTGTCTGTGCCTATGCTGTGGGTGGAGGAGTATAATGGTGACTACTGGCTCTTTTGTCCCTGGAAAGGCAATGCCATATCTCTCAGATGATCTCCAAGAAAAGTAACTGTCTCTCCTATTGGACCTAGAGAATCTTGAGATCATGTTGTCTTCTACTGGGTTATCAGTCCTCCTCTATGGGAGCACTACAGCACTCACAGGGCTACACACTGGCCCTCCTTCAGACCTCTAAAACTCCCACCTGAGCCTCAATGGTTGTAAAATCACAAAAATCAGCCCCTTTTGCTTTCCTAGTTTTCCTTTTGTTTTCCTAGCCCCTCGTTTCTCCTTTTGTTCTAGGGAAATGTTTTCCTTGTGTGATCCCCTGTGAATTCCTCTCTCTCTCTCTCTCTCTCTCTCTCTCTCTCTCTCTCTCTCTCTCCTCTTCCTGTGACCAGGGCTCCCTCTCCTCTGCAGCACCTACAATACTTTTTTTCTTGAAATTATGTCTTTATACCTCCTAACTTCCATGATGTGGTCTCTTCTTTCCTTCTAGCAGTGCAGTTTGTTCTGTCAGTCCTCAGCATGATTTCTTGGGTATTTAGAATGATTTGATATTTATCGAGCTGTGTTCAAGGGATGAGGTGAGCTTAGCATCCTCTTACCACTCCTCCATCTCCTCCAGTGAAAATTCTACTTTCTTATTTTTCATTGCTGCTAAAAAAAGTACTGGATAAGGCAAAAATAATAGCAGTATCTCTTTATAGTTTGTATAAAAGTAAACTGGCAAAAATGGACCAAGTAATTGGATAAGATAATTGATTACACATTGTTATAATGTTCTTATGTTATTAAAAGTGGTAGAATATCAATTGAAAGAAGACCTTAGTCAATTAAATTTGCATATCATCAATAGGAGACATAGATACTGAATAAAATATGGAAAAAAAAACTTCTGTATAGTATCATCTAAACTTTTATCTTAAAGCTTTAAAAGAGGAAATGAACTTAGAGTAGCTTTTAATAGGCACCATTTCATGAAATTTTTCAAGGAAAATCAAATCCCTAAGAGAAAAGAAAAAAAGAAAGGTCATTTATAGATCTCTGGGATTTTGAAAAGCTTTTAGGACTTTGCTAATGTGTTGATTATTTCTTGTCTGTACAGACTGATGTTAAGGTCCTATATAAAAAGTAGGGAAATCAGATTAATAAAGATTCCATAGAATTGTTAATTATATTTATCTGTAGATTATGAAAGAAACTAAGGAGTAGAGATTATACATTCTGATATCTCTTTGGGAAAAAAATGCAGAAATGCTTTGGTTCATCTTATTTCCTTGAAAATATTTTAGACAACCAGTTACCACACATATTTTAGTCTTTTGTTGATGTGGTTCCATGAAAATCAGATTGATAATAGCAACTATGTGCATAGTTACTAGTTAAGGATAAAAGTTCTAGTGTACCCCAAATTATATTCCCTAGTCTTTCTCAAGATTATTTCTCTGTTTTTGTTCTTTTGGTTTTCTGTATCCCTGTCTCTTATGTTTCCTTTTATTTGTCTTTTTCTTTCTCTTACATACACAGGAGAACTACATCTCCCTACCCACCACACATATATACATACTGCAAAACATAAGGTAATTGGATTTGTTTTATTAAGTTATATTAAAAAATGAGTAATTAAATCAAAGTAAGGCAAATAAGCAGAAAAGTTTAATGTAGACATGTAAATTAAATAGAGCTAAACTAGTAAGTTAAACTAGTAAGAAATGAGTAATTATCTATACCCTGATATGGAAAGATGTTCAGGAAGATTTTTAAGAGGTAGAAGAGTTTAAAGAGTTTACAGACAGTAATCTCTACTTTGGAAAGGAAATATTTTCATATGTATACTATTTGGTATTTGAGTAAATAAGATTTGGTTGAGGAGTTTGAGTAGACGGGATAATGGATACATATACTTGCACTGTAAACCATGAGAGGAGTTCAGTTAGCATTTTAAATTACTTCTCTTAATGTTCATTTTACTGAGAAGAATTCTATCATGCAGCATTAATCTTTAATCTTTAATACTATCATCTCCATTAGCTCTTTGAATGAGGTTAGAAGTCCAATTACATTGGGTGACAACATTGACCAAGGCCTGAGGAGATGTCCCTGAGCATAACACAAGGTAGATGCTCTGTTTTCATGTTGCTTGTTTGATGCCAGTGACATATGAAAACAGGAGCTCTAAGTCCTTTTGTTTATGGGAACATATTTGGAGACAGATTGCGTTACTTTCTCTTGGGTTTTTACAGGGGAACCATAATACTTCACATGCATCTACTCTGAATGATTGAAATCTTGATACTCATCCAAATTTAAATCTCCTTCTAGAAAAATCCCATCACTTGGGTTCATGAGCTGTATATAAATTGCATAGCAACAGTCTCTGCATTTCTAGTTTGGTTCTCTCATTTTTTAAACAGGGAAATAGCAATGTTACCAAAATTTTGAAACAAAGAAAGTGGTTTTCTTAATAATGGATGATCAGGTATATTGTTACAAGAATTTTCAGAAATAAAACATAATTTAAACTAAATCCTAGAAGTGACAATTTGCTCAAACAGCACAATCTGTATAATTTCATGAGTTAAAACACATTCCAAACTGATAGATTATGAGCTGTCTGTGGAATAAGCAAAAATGATCAATGACAAATTATTTTTTTTCTCTTAGAGGACCATATATTATTTTTTTTCTTTGTCTTTGGAAGTTAGTCTTTCCAATAAAGTCTTAAATAAATATGACTCATGGGCAACTTTATTTTTAAAATTCTCTAAAACACTATAATAAGTCAAAGATACGCTTCAGGTACTAGGAGTTGATGGTCCTCATAGAGAAATTTCATTTGAAGCAAGGTAATTAAGTCTTGCTCAAATTATAGTACAGCTCTCAAAATTATCTATAATACCAATCTGGTGCTTTAGGATTATAATACAAATTACAACAAAAATTTGAGTTTATTTGCTCTTCAACCACGTAATAAGAGTTTCTACATATGTACTGATGATTATACAGTGGCATTTTTAGAATGGCAAATTAAAAAAGACAAGTGATGCATGTTATAGGGGGGGAATGCATGATGTGTCTGAGGCAAGTCTGGTAGAAGGTGAGAGAAAACCAGGATGTTTATCTGGGATATAGAAAATGTTAAATCACTTAAGTCTGAAAAGATGAATGTTGAAAGCATATAGTTATAATCTATACAATTTTAAGGATGTTTGTATTCAATCCATGCTTGCTAACCAAATCCTTAAACACTGGCACCCCTTAAATATATTGTTTTTTCTTTCTTCTTTCTGTAGTTTCATCTTTGTGTTTAAATTCCAGTTAACATACTGTTAATATTAGTTTCAGGTGTGGAATTTAGTGATTTATTGCTACATACAACACCCAGTGCTCATCACTCAGTTTATTATCTATACTTAAGAGTCTATTTTATGGTTTGCTTCTCTTTGTATTTTCCCCTGTACTCATCTGTTTTCTTTCTTTCTTTCTTTCTTTCTTTCTTTCTTTCTTTCTTTCTTTCTTTCTTTCTTTCTTTCTTTCTTTCTTCCTTCCTTCCTTCCTTCCTTCCTTCCTTCCTTCCTTCCTTCCTTCCTTTCTTTCTTTCCTTCTTTCTTCCTCTCTTTCTTTACTTTTTTAAAAGATTTTATTTATTTATTTGACAGAGAGAGAGAGATCACAAGTAGGCAGAGAGGCAGACAGAGAGAGAGGAGGAAGCAGGCTCCCTGCCAAGCAGAAAGCCTGATGCAGGCCTCCATCCTAGGACCCTGAGATCATGACCTGAGCCGAAGGCAGAGGCTTAACCCACTGAGCCAACCAGGTGCCCATCTGTTTTGTTTCTTAAAACCCACATATGAATGAATTCATATAACATTTGTCTTCTTCTGACTGACTTATTTTGCTTAGCATAGTACCTCTAGTTCCATCTATGCCATTGCAAATGACAAGATTTCATTCTTTTTGATGGCCAAGTTATATTATGATATATATATGTGGATATATATATATATATATATCTCCACATGTTCTTTATACATCATTGGTTGATGGACATTTGACTCCATCTATGAGTAAAATCATATGGTATTTTTCTTTCTCTGGCTAACTTATTTCATTTAGTATTATACCTTCATGCTACATCCATGTTGTTGCAAATGGCAAGATTTCATTCTTTTCTTTTATGGCTGAGTAATTATACCACATTTTCATTATTCATTCATTTATTAATGGGCACTTGAGCTGCTTCCATGGTTTGGTTATTGTAAATAGTGCCGCTATAAACATAGGGATACATACATCCCTTGAAATTTATGTTTTTTTTAATTTTTTGGTAAATACCCACTGGTGAAATTGTTCTAGGGATGCTTTTAGATTTAATAATACAAGAAAGATACTATTTATGAAAGACTTCAATTGAAAATTAAATCTACACAATTACTAATATATTCTTTTAGAAAAACTTTTATTACCAACAATTTAGAAACAATGCTTCAATTTATTTTATACATATAGGGAAGCTTATTTTTGAAATTACAAATGTCTCATAGATATATTGAAAGAAATTTGAAGTTTGGGTCAAGATCTGAGTTAGGATTATCGAGTATATTACCACATGGAATGCATATAAATTTCACAAAAGCTGATATATCAAAGAACCAATGTGGTTGATTAGCAGGAGAAAGAGGGAAGCTTCAAAAAAAAAAGATAAAAGATAAGGAAGATAAGAAAAAGGCAAAGGGAAATACATTTAACTAATGGATTTTACAAAATATAATAAATTATAGTCTAATGATGAGCTAATCAATAATGTCAACATATTTTAAGAGATAGTTAATGATTGTGATGTTAAACTTTTCTCTGAATTACAAAAAGGTTATATTCAGCATATCTTTTTAAAGTACTTTACTGGTGCTTGAAACCTAAAAGATAAATAAATTCAATATAATGGGAAAACACATGGTGTGTGTAACAGATAAAATCTTCATGCAACAGGAACACATGAATTTTAAATAATCTAGTTAATATCCATGCTCATATGAAATTTATTAGAGTAGGAGAAAATTTTATATAAGAAATTTCAATACTTACAATATCTTGTACTGTTATGAGTCAAAAATATATGCATATTATGAAAACAAATGAGAGCAGGACCATGGGTACCTGTGTACTTTGATACAAGACTAGTGATGTTGCATATATTTTTAATTTTTTTTTTCTGTTCAGGAGTATAGACAGGAGTATTCAGCAATGTATAATAAAAGTCCTAATAATAAGCCATATGGTGCTGGGTATTTCTTGCTGTATCTTCTGAGAAATTTTCTCTTCTAAGAATTTTGTCCTTGTCACCTCTCTCCAACTCTCATCTCTAATAAGTTTTTTTTTAAAATGAATTCATGTATTTTACAATAATTTCTTGGCTTATTATCCTGGAGCAAGTAATGAAGTCAACTTAGATTTCAGGATAAATGTGATCTTTAGAAATATTTGAAAATTATATAATTATTTGGAGAATGTCAATATATTAACAAATGGGTTTAGCAAGATTGCTTGAAATAAAAATAATATTTTCAGGTCAAATCATTTCTATATTTTTAAATTTTTATTTACTTTTATTTTTTAAGTATTTTATTTATTTATTTGACAGAGAGAGAGCGAGCGAGCAAGCAGGCATAAGCAGGGGGAGAAGCAGGCTCCCCGCTATGCAGGGATCAGGATGTGGGGCTCGATACCAGGACCTTAGGATCATGCCCTGAGCTGACAGCAGGCATTTAACCAACTGAGCTACCTAGGTATTCCTATTTCTATATTTTTTTAATAATCCAAATGAAGTTCGAAAAAAATCAACATATAAAGAAATTAAAATAAGGCTAAAGAATAGAATAAAAGAACTTCATTATTATTATTATTATTATTTAAATATTTTATTTATTTATTTAACAGAGAGAGACACAGAGAGAGGGGGAATATGGGCAGGGGGGTGGGAGAAGGAGATGCAGGCTCCCTCCTGAGCAAGAGTCTGGAATCATGACTTGAGCTGAAGGGAAACACAACCACTGAGCCACCCAGGTGCCCTAAAAGCACTTTATTATGAATAAACCCAATATATAAAAGAACTAATTCCAGGTCTAAGATTATTTCTCTTGGGATTTTGAATAAATGCTCCACTATCTTCTCAGATAATTCTATTTGAATGTGATTCACGAACTGCCATCATTAGTATCACTTCGGAGGTTGTTGATTGTCGGGTTATATTTCAGACCTACTGACCTGAATGGAATCCAGGAATCTGTGTTTTAAACTCTCCAAGTGATTGCAATATATATTAAATTTGAGAAATACCGTTTTTACGATTTGTTACTGCAAAAAATAAATTGCATGGTAGTCTTAATATCCTTCACTTACAGGTGAACAACACCCTGTTCAGAGCTTTCCAAAATATAGATCACTTACTTTATTTTAAATGTATTATATACTTTATCTTTTAGCAAAACCATTAGGGTTATGTTTAGAGTCGGGTGTAAGGTGTGGTGAGGATATGGGACTGAATTCCTTCTAATTTGAAAATGGAGGAGAGATATGAGTATGATTACCTTTCACTTCTGTCCACAGGTTTTTAAATTCTGAACACAGATTTCCTCCAAAGAATAAATCCTAGATGTTAAACTGTGTTAGGCTATGCTAGCTAAGTTACGCTTTCATTTTCTCAACTCTTTCATCCATTCAGGTATACTTACATACTCTTTCCATCATCCAGAGTTTTGTAGAACTCTTCTTCACTGGTGAGTCTCTTTACTGTCCTCTCTTTTATACATTCTGAAAAAAATAGACACTTCCTACACAGTATTATACATTATACTTTGCACCAGTATTCCAAGTTTTCTGAATATTTTTTGAAAAACGCGTGTTGACAATGAGAAGGATTATATATTATGATTATTTGAAATGGAAAAGGTTAAAATGAGATAGGACAGAGGAAATCTCTTTATCCTTCTATTTCCAAAATAGGGCAAAACAGGGCAATTCTTTTTTTTTTTTTTTTTAAGAGTGAATGCTTTTTTTTTTTTTTAAGATTTTATTATTTGACAGAGAGAAACACAGCTAGAGAGGGAACACAAGCAGGGGGAGTGAGAGAGGGAGAAGCAGGCTTCCTGTGGAGCAGGGAGCCCAATGTGGGGCTCGATCCCGGGTCTCTGGGATAATGACCTGAGCTGAAGGCAGTTGCTCAACCAACTGAGCCACCCAGGCACCCAAAACAGGGCAATTCTTTTGGACAGAGGAAGGGTATTATTTAATGACTATGTGAGAAATGCATCTTTCAATGAATTCCAATGTATACTTTCTCTATTTACAATAGTAATTACAATACAGCTAGTTAGTATACTTTTCAATTTTTTATTCATCTATTTTCATGTAAAATATTAGTGACTAAAATGTCAATGTTAAGTTTTAAATTCTATCTTAGTGTTTTGGGCTGTTATAACAAAATACTATAGTCTGGGTAGCTTATAAACAATAGAAATTTATTTCTCACAGTTCTGAAGGCTTGGAAGTACTCATAATGGGACTTACCTTCCAGGGAAGGCTCATGTTCATTAGTGGACCATATGATACAGTGGAAGGAAGACTTTAAGTGACACAGATTTTTAAGCGCTAGATCATGCCAGTTTGTCTTCTTAGATTTCCATTAGCAATAGATCCATTATTTCTTTCATGGTGTAAAATGGTTGCCAGATACACAAAATGGTGGTTGTGAGGCTAACTAGGACATCTGGCCCTAGGTGAGCCCAACAATATAAAAACTTCCCAGAACTCAGAGCTGGAAAGTACCCAACTGGCCCTGGTCGAAACAAAGCTATAATAAACCACCCTGCCATGCTATCTTGCATAACCAGCTACTCCCGCTTCTGTAAAAGAATAAGCTTACTGCTGTTGCTTTGCTATTAAATGGAGACGTGTCCACCTGGATACGTTCTGTTCCTTGGGAGACAAACGCACCAGCATATGTTTTGTTTCTTTGGATTCATACCTACCAGGATTTTCCATGTCTTTGAAGACATGACCACCAGGATATGTCTCGTTTCTTTAAAAATCCATACCACCTTATGGTTGGGGTCCTCGAAGAGATCAGACTCTAGGGAGTGGTCACTAGCCAGCCATAATAAACCTCTCACTGTTTAGGCCTTAATAGTGTCAGTGGTGATTCACTGAGCGCACCCTATAACAACCCTATAACAATGGGAAGATTTCCTTATAGTGGGAAATGCCCAGATGTCTTTCAATCATTCAACTTATGCCTACTTAGATTTTGATTTTAATGGTCAAAACATCTTGAATTTCTTATCTTAATCTATTGTCCAAATCCCCCCAACAGTTTATAATGTGAACTTACTTTAAGGCTTTTGAGTCCCTTAATGGTTGCCATCTGTTGCAGACTCCCAATATAACTACCCCAACACTTTTCTGGAGACTACACACACACACACACATACACACACACTCACAATATGCATATATTTCAATAGAGCTTGGTGTACATATATAATACATACATACGATACACACATGAAAGCTTTTATAGGATAAGACATAACGAACAAGGAAGAATAGAATAGAGAGAAGAACAGAAAGTAACTGATCATCTGGGACCACTATCAACCTTGTTTGGAATGAAAAGACCCAGAATTGGCTTGGTGTTTTTCGATTGGCTGACTGAATATACAGCATTTCTGGTCAAGTGAAACATTTACAGGGACATGAAAGTTAGTCTAAGTTTCAGTTTGCTGACATGCCACCTGAACAGGAACGGCTCCATCTTGGGTCTAGAATGTTAGTTTGGTCTTGAATATGTCTTTGGGAGGTAGGTGAAAAATGGCAAATGGTAATCTGAACTGCTCTTTTTTTTTTTAAATAAATTTCATTATTAATGGTATGAGTTAAACAATTCTGACACTAATTTATATGTATTTTAGGATTGTTGAGAAAATAAATTAATGTGTTGATATTATTGGGCACCAAAATTCTCATTGTGGAAGATGGAATATGAAAATCTGGAATGGGGACAGCCAAAAAGGTCCCCTTGAGATACAATAAAATTGGAAGCATCTGTGTGAACACAAAATTTCTAAAATATGTAGCTATAGAATATGTATGTTTCTATACATCTTTGTATGTATTTATGAATGTATGTGATGGAGAATGTAAATTATTTCTTATCTTCATCGGTAAAACATGTTGCAATCTTCCCTGGATACCTTTAAGATTTTCTATTTTTTAACACTGAATATTGTGAATTGATATTTATTCTAGTACTTTTTATTTTGATTGTTTTCTGTGTCGTAATAAAGAATCTATTGCATTTATATGAGGTATAGACTTCATGCTGTATTTACTAAAAAAAAAACCCAAATCAAAAAAAACTGTGACTTCCTATATTACTTGCCTAATCAATGCAACAAAACCTTTCTACTTAAAGTAATTTTCCATTTTTTATTTGCTAATTCTTATCATTCTGTTTTTTTTGTTTTGGTATTATTAAATTGATTTTTTTCCTCCTAGTTAGGATTTTCAGAGATTATTGACTATGTGGTTGAAAGTTCTCCATTATTTTTGTAAAATCCTTGGTCATTGTCTCTTTAAATATTCCGCAATCCTCTGCATTCTCCCACTTAAATGTCAAGATCAACTATGTTGGACCATTTGATATTCTCTCAAACCTGGCCTGTTTTCATATTGTATTCTATTTTTCATTTGTGTTTTTTTTGTTCTTCCTGTGTTTACTTTGAATAATTTTCATTAAACTCTTTTCTTAAAATATTTATTTATTTATTTACTTACTTACTTATTTATTTGACAGAGAGAGAGAGAGATCACAAGTAGGTAGAGAGGCAGGCAGAGAGAGAGGAGGAAACAGGCTCCCTGCTGAACAGAGAGCCCGATGTGGGCCCCCATCCCAGGACCCTGAGATCATGACCTGAGCTGAGAGGCTTTAACCCACTGAGGCACCTAGGTGCCCTCATTAAACTCTTTTTGTATTTATTGATTAATCCCCTGGGTTATGTTGAGCTTAATAATGAATACAATATACTATCTATTTATGTCATGGTAATTCCTATTTCTAGTGTTTCTTTTTGACTTTTCTTCATAGGTTTCATTTATCTCATGAAATTCCACATCTGTTTATGCAGGTCATCTACTTTTTTCTACTAGAAACTTGAACATTTGAATGACACTTATTTTAAATTTCCTTTTGAGACTTTCAACCACATCTGGGCCTTAAGTTGTTTAGTTCTATCAATAGTTTTGTCTCTTCACTTTGAATAGTTTTATATTTACCTTTTTGTGTAGCTAATTTTCTAGCATGTATACCAGAGTGGAGACTGAGGAAAATAGTATTTTATGTCTTGAAATGGACAAACATCTCCCTAGGCTATTGAGGCAATGTTTGAGTCAATCTAGTCAGGAATTAAACCACGCTGATGATTTGTTACTGTGGTACCTTCATGGCACCACTTCAAATTTCTCTGGTGTTACCCTGAATGAGTGAGAAGACTATCTTCATTCCCCACATCTGCCTCAAATGTTTTTTGTGTTTTTTTTTTTCTTTTAAGATTTTATTTATTTGATACAGAGATCACAAGTAGGCAGAGAGGCAGGCAGAGAGAGAGAGGAGGAAGCAGGCTCCCTGCTGAGCAGAGAGCCTGATGAGGGCCTGGATCCCAGGACCCTGAGATCAGGACCTGAGCCCAAGGCAGAGGCTTTAAACCACTGGAGCCACCAAGGCACCCCTCAAATGGCGATTTTTCATCATGTTTCATCATAAGAAATTGACCTTTCTTCTGTTCCTGTGCCTCATAAGTGTAAGTCTCCATACTCTTTTCTTTCCTCTAATTCTAGGTTACTCTTGCTAATTGCTTATGGTTGCTAGACTGGTAGTGACAATCAGTCGGTTTCTCAGTTATTCTCAATTAGTTTTAAGCTTGGAACTTTCTCATTTATACTGTTCCCAACCTAGTATTAAGAGACCTATAGTTAACCTGGGTAATAACCAGTTTTTGACCCATTTGCTAAGATGTACTCTTTTCTTACTTGCCTGGATGTAATGAATCTGTCCCCTGGCATTGGAAATATGTGCTTCCCTCACCTGTGGGGATTAACAGTCTGTTTTTTTACAGAGATGAGGTGTCCCAGCAAAGCTGCTATTCTCCTACATATGTGAACCACTGAAGGCTGCTTTCTCCAGTCACCATGCACTCAGACTTAGATAACTGCCTGGTGGAGATCCAAGAATAAGAGTCTGTGAATGCATGCAACTCCCCTTGAGTCTTTGGGTTCCATGGATGTTTATTTTCATGTGAGGCTCCACTTGAACTTAGAAATCTATTAAAAGATTTTGCAGAATTATTTTTGGTAAATTCTATGTCAGTATCTTGTGTCTACTAAAAAGTATCAATTTTTGTTTAGTTTTATATTTATTGCTATGTTTAAAATACAGTTGATTTTTATATTGACTTTGCTTCTAGCAAAGTGTTTTCTCATTGGCTTTCCTGCATTTACAATCTTTTATCTAAAAGATAACAAATTTTCATTCGATTTAATTTTTTTTCTTTATACTTCCTCCTCTTTCCTAGGAATTTTAGAATTGTTTTTTTAGTCTTAAAACAACAACTAAAACTTGCCTTTGTTGTATTTTTAATGTTTTTGTTACATTTTGTTGATCTCTGTTCTTTATATTTTACTTTTTTTTATTTTAGTAAGTCTAATTTCTTCTTTGACACTGGATTATTTATGAGTAGTATTTAATATTAATGCTGATGGAGATTTTATGCCTATAAATTATAGAGCTTAAATTAAAGTAGGTTAAATATATTGTGATCGCAAAACAAACCCCAAATGATTTTAATCTTTGAAAATTATTGAGCTTATTCTCATTGTCCAACCTAGTGTACATTTGGTTTCTGTTTCTTGAGCATCTAAACAGATTAAGAATTGTACTTCTGCTGTGTTTATTTTTCTAAATATGCCACATCAGTACTGTTAAATGTGTTGCTCACATTTTTATATTTTTTTCTAGATTTTTATTTTGTGACTTTTGTAATCAATTGAAAGAAGAATATTAGAGTTTCCCATTATAATTCTGGGTTTCTATTTTTTTCTCTAGTTGTGTCTATATTTTACTTTATGTATTTTAAAGCTATATTTTTTGATATATATGGTTAAGGCTTTAGTTTTCTTTTTTTTTTTCATTGAAGTGATTCATTTATTAGCAGGAGCTATGTCTGCTTATCTTTACTGATGAGTCCTATCTTCAAATCAGGATCCAAAGGGGTACCTGGGTGGCTCAATCATGAATTGTCTGCCTCTGGCTCAAGTCATGATCCCAGAGTCCTGGCATTGACACCCTCATCAGGCTCCTTGCTTAGTGAGGAGTCTGCCTCTCCCTCTTCCACTTCACATGCTTGTGTTCCCTCTCTTGCTGTGTCCCTCTCTGTCAAATAAATAAATAAAATCTTAAAAAAAAAATCCTCAAACTATAACCTAAGACCAGCTGCCTGTTTTTATTAAAAAAAATAAATACGTTGAATTGGAACATAACCATACCAGTTCATGTACATATTGTTTGCTTGATATAAGTTCTGGAAGTTTTGATTGGGACTGATATCCTATTTCCTTCCTGCCTAGAATATTTATTATGTGGACTTCTAAGAAAAAAATAATGCTGACCCATACCTTAAAGTCTACTACCTTATATTTATAGATATCTTCAATTTTCTTTTTTTTTAACTAAAGATTTTCATTTATTTATTTGACAGAGAGAGATCACAAATAGGCAGAGAGGCAGACGGAAAAAGAGGTAGGAAGCAGGCTCCCCCCTGAGCAGAGCGCCCAATGTGGGACTTGATCCCAGACCCTGAAATCATGACCTGAGCCAAAAGGCAGAGCCTTAACCCTCTGAGCCACCCAGGTGGCCCTCTTCAATTTTCTTTTGAATAAACGTTATTAGGTACATTTCCCATAATTTTATTTGAAGATATTTATGTCTTTATATTTAAGTGACCCCTTATAGGCTATATATAAATAAATGCTTTTTAAAAAGCAAGTAAATTATCTTTGTATTTACTGATAAAATTTGATTTCCATTTGCTATCTTACTAGTTTAGCTCTATTTAATTTACATTTCTTACATTAAAATTTTCTGCTTATTTACCTTACTTTGATTTAGTCATTTTATTACTCTATTTTCTTTCATTATTTGTTATGTAGTTTTAAAAAAATCTCTTATGGGATATCCTAAATAAACCAATGAATATCTTTGTTGAATGACAATTGAAAAGAAATTATTACATATACCATTACCCTGATTAACTTAGAAACTCAGAATACTTTAATTGTATTTCATATGAAATATGAAATTCATGTTTTGAAGACCTAATATTTAGGACTATATTTGGAGAAAGGGAGAAAAATTAAGAAGTTAATTTAGGTTAAATGAAATCATAATGATAAGACCCTAATCCAATTTGACTATAAGAAGAGGAAGACGCATGAGGAGTACACCTTCGTAGAGAAAAGTAGTGAGAACACAGTGAAAAGGCAGCCTTCTTTAAGCCAAGGAGAGGCCTCAGGGAAAATCAAACCTCCTAACACCTTGATCTTGAACTTCCAGACTCCAGAACTGTGAAAATTAAATTTCTGTTGTTTAAGCCACACAGTATGTTGTATTTTGTTATGGCAGCCCTAGAAAGCTAGCACATAAATGTATGCAACCTATTTGAAAAAAGTATTCATAGAAAATATGGAAAGATAAGAGCTACTTTGTTAACCTTGGGTGCCTTGCAATATTTTAGTGATGTCTCTCATCTGGATGAGACAGAGGGAAGAGGTTATCCCTGTGATAAGAATAATAACTCTGCAATAAAATGTGCATGGTAGTACTCATATTTACATAAAATTACAGATAAATTATGTCTTTTTGACACTAATACATCAGCTAGATATTTACATATTGTGTGGTTATTTATATATGTGTACGTTCATACACATATATTTACATTGTATATTATATTATATAAATAATTTCATGTATTGCACAAATCTGTATAAATCATAGAATAGCACACTGAAAAGTGTTAGTATCATATTAAACTTTAATTTTTTCTTGACTTTAAACATCTTTTTGTAAATTTTTCATAGCAGTAAATGTCTCAAATTTATATCAGGATCTTTATGTGTAGCAGACTGTCCGACATATAACAAGTAGTTTGTAAGCTGTTTTATTTTTTTAAAGATTTTATTTATTTGACAGAGAGAAACAGAGCCAGAGAGGGAACACAAGCAGGAGGAGGGAGAGCGGAAGAAGCAGGCTCCCCGCTGAGCAGGGAGCCCGATGTGGGACTCAATCCCGGGTCTCCAGGATCATGACCTGAGCTGAAGGCAGTCGCTTAACCAACTGAGCCACCCAGGCACCCCTGTAAGCAGTTTTTTAAACTTAGTAAGCAACTGTTTGAATAAGCAAATAGATAAATGAACATTGGTGACATATTAGAGATACCTAGTACACTTGTTTTCAATATATCTGTTTATATATTTAGGTATATATTTACAAAAAGATGTCTATCATTGCATACAGATTCCAATTCAAATTTCTTATCTTGTACATATTACATGACTCTTTAAAATCTGATCACAGCATGTTCTTTTCATTCTATTCTTTTTCTAATATCATAAATGTTAATAACCAAAAAATGCTTTTGGCTCATGTATTACCATTATTATGTCTTTTTATCATCCATTGCAGGGTCTAAGTGATATAGCAGTGTGGTTTGGAAAGCAGGCTCAGATTATCAGCCTGAGTGTGAAATCTGGATCTATCCCTTAATAACTCGATGACATAGGACAGTTATTTAGCCCTGGCTTCTGCTTTCTTATTTAAAAAAATAAAACAATAAGAGCATATACCTTTAGATCCCTGGGTGGTTCAGTTGGTTAAGCAGCTGCCTTTGACTAAGGTCATCATCTCAGTGTCCTGAGATGGAGTTCCACATTGGGCTCAACAAGGAGCCTGCTTCTCCCTCTCCCTCTACCCCTCCTCCCTACTCATGCTCTCTCTCACTCTTGATCAAATAAATAAATAAAGATAGATAAATAAATAAATAAGCAAATAAATAAATAAATAAATAAAATATCTTTAAAAAAAAGAACGTATAAGCTTAATGATGTTTAAAATGTTGGGGATATTAAAAGCAAATTGCCTACAGTAGCACCTGCAACATTATATACACTTAATATATTTATTTACACAATTTTAGTGACCTTCCTGTACAGTTTTCTATTCAATGAATTTTTTTTCAGTGACATATTTTATTTTATTATTTCTTTTAGGTTTTATTAAATTAAAGTTATTTAACATATAGTGTACAATTTAGTGATTCAAGACTTCCATAAAACACTTGGTGCTCATCATAAGTGGCCTCCTTAATCTCTATCACCCATTAACCCATCCCCTGACCCACCTCACCTCTGGTAACCATCAGTTTGTTCTTTTTTGTTAAGAGTCTGTTTCTTAGTTTTCCTCTCTTTTTTTCCCTTAGGATCATTTGTTTTGTTTCTTAAATTTCACATATGAATGAAATCATAAGCATTAGTCTTTCTCTGACTGATTATTGTGCTTAATATTATACTTTCTAGCTCCATCCATGTTATTGCAAATGAAAGATTCCATTCTTTTCTATGGTTGAATAATATTTCCATTATATATCTCACTTCTTTTTTTTTTTTAAGATTTTATTTATTTGACAGAGAGAAACACAGCGAGAGAGGGAACACAAGCAGGGGAGTGAGAGAGGGAGAAGCAGACTTCCCGCTGAGCAGGGAGCCGGATGTGGAGCTTGATCCTGGGACCCTGGGATCATGACCTGAGCTGAAGGCAGAGGCTTAACCACTGAGCCACCCAGGTGCCCCTATATCTCACATCTTTATCCATTCACTAACTGATGAACACTTGGGCTTCTTCCATATATTAGTTATTGCACATAATGCTGCAATAAACATAGGACTGTATATACCTATTTGAATTAGTGTTTTTGTATTTTTTCAGTAAATGCCCAGTAGTGCAATTACTAGATCATAGGACAGTTCTAATTTTAACTTTTTGAGAAACCTCTGTACCCTTTTTCAGAGTGGCTGTACAGTTTGCTATTTAAGGCAATTTGAATTTTTATACACAGGCTAACTCAAATGAAACAATTTTGGCATGTCTTTCCTGAAATTTTTGAAAGTTTGCTTTCCTGAAACCTATGCCCTTTGATTTTTATAAAAGTATTTATATATAGTATAAACATTCATATTTTATCTCTATAATATGTATATTTCTCCTCTTGCTTAGTCAGGAAGCTCCCAGAAGTCAAAGACAGAAGGTGTATCCTGTGCATCATGCTGTCATTTGCAGTATAAAGGTCAATTCTTTCCACCAAGCATTCCTAAAAATATGTGATTTCATTAATTTGTAAATCTCAAGTGTCTTGAAGAATTTCAACTAGATTTTGTCTCAAGACATACATTTTCTCATTTAAAAATATTAACTTATATAATTTTTTATTTGATTTCTATCTTCAGTTCTAGATTAAGTATTATCATGATTATTATTATTTGGCTTATAGAGAATCTCCTGAGATTTACTATGACAGTCAGTGACAAAAATAAATGGTGGACAGTATTTGTGTCCATTACCTCACATTGACCTTTAACTTAGTAGAGAATCTACAAGAGAGTGGGAGTGTTTAGTTGAATTGTTTCTAAGTCATTAATGCTGTATTCCAAAGCATATATACTCAGATATTGACAGAAATTTTCAATTTAAATTTTAAATATTTACATAAAGTATTGATATATACTTTTCCAGTCAAATCAGGGATAATGAGAATTATATTTGTCAGTTATAGAGTCATATAGGTATCTATTTTTTCATCTATTGTCAATTTTAACACTTAGGTAAGATCTGAGTATTACTCTATATGTATTATAAATTTTTATACTACACTGGAAAGAAGAAATTATTACTAAAAAATTCAACATTTTTTTAATCAGAAAATATTTCAAACATTTCAAAGAGAATACAACCATATTTCTAAGGTACAACATGCCCTGTTTTAATACACAGAGTTTATCAGATTTGTCACAGGAAAAAGCCATCTTGGTCAACAATTGTATCATATTTCTTGTCTGTTTTCTTCTTCTTAAAAAAAGAAGTAAATAGTTCCATAACAGCTAAATATAGCTTAAAATGACTTTTCTGATTTCCTTTGAGTGGAAAGGAAAATAATCTTTCATCAACAAAGAATGTCCTAGGAAGTAGAAATATTGCTTATTTGGTAAAACTCCATGAAATATTGCAACTATCCTGCTGTGAGCATCAATATTTAATTTTTCTCATATGTTTTTGTTTTGAGTAAGTGTCTAAGAAACACAATACATCAAGAGCCACTGTAATAAAATATAGATAGAGAACTTAGAAGCTTAAATAGCAAGAAATACAGAGCTTTGCTTTCATTTCCAACTAGATTGATTTCAGTTATGACTTCGTAATTTGTCTTTCTTATCAATTGAAAATGTGGATAATTAATGACATAAATATTTCATCCACATATAGTTAAACAGAAGCAGAATATATTAAATAATTCAACATTTAGCACAAATGTTAAGTGTTTTATGTCATACATACTTTTGAAACAATGAAAACAAATGGAATTGCCTTATACATCAGTGGACCATTTCTGGCAATAAGATATCTGTATTAAGGCTTATTTATCTGTAATAAATTTATTTTGCTCTAGTGTATTACAAACAGCATCACATTTAAAGATAAATTAGTATACAAGAATGCATAGGTTTGTAAAATATAAGCTGATATACCTTTATGATATAGATAGATTTAGCAATATACCTCTATCATCTAACTTTGCATAACATACATCATGCTGGTTTCTCCATGTTATGCAATTTTAAATTGCCTAAAAAGGCCCATTCTATACAAAATATGTCAATCATGATTAATTTTGTCATTGTTTGCTAACATATTTTTTTATATTATTAGCATGCCTCCTCTAATTTTCTCATTATTTCTTTTTGGATATTAAAACATACATTTATTTACAAAGAAGTTTTTCTTTATTCCAATATTACTTCAGAAAAAAAAGTTAGAATGTTAGAGACAAAACAAGACAGGAATAAGATAGAGAGGAAAGAGAAAAACATGTTTTTCTTTCTTCTTACTTTCTTTTAGATAACCTGAGAAATTTTTATGATCTGTTTCTGTGCTTTTTGGTTGGACCATTCATTTTATTATTTTTCACCCTTATATGAAAAATTATATTATACAGTCTTGACTTCTTGTAATAAACAATAAATTATTTGCCACTTAAGAGAACAATGTAAGAACCTTATAACTACTTACTGGTTTAAATGCATTACATCTTTTGTGCGATAGGCATATAAGACAATATCATTTTTGCTGTTTCAAGTCATCCATATAGTTTTGTATTAGGCCCAGGGTTACTCCTTCCACTAATTGTTATATCTTCTTACAGTTCCAGATTTCTGGGATGCCTAGGTGGCTCGGTTGAGCATCTGCCTTTGGCTCAGGTCATGAACCCAAGGCCCTGGGATCAAGTCCTTCATGGGTCTCCTTGTGCTCAATAGGGAGACTGCTTCTCTCTCTGCCTGCCATTCCCTCTGCTTGTGCTTTCTATTTATTTATTTGACAGAGAGAGAGAGGGAGAGAGAGAGAAAACAAGTGGGGGACAGGGACAGAGAGGAAGAAGCAGACTCCCTACTGAGCAGGGACTCCAACCCAGGGTTCCAATAACAGGACCCAGAATCACAACCTGAGCTGAATGAAGATATTTGTATGACTGAGCCACCCAGGTGCCCAGGATTAGCTTCTTAAAAAATTTCAGAACTTTAAATATCACTTGATTATCTTTCATTTCCATTATTTCTCTTTATCATCCTTCCATCTTGTCATTATTTTTAGAAGGCATGTGTCTTTTTATCTGGCTGATTTGAGATTTTATCTGTCTCTGTAATTTTTTTTCTTTGATTTTCATAAGTTTGTTTATGATGTGCCTAGATGTAATTTTCTCCTACATGGTTTTTGATGAGTTTTTAAGTATTTATTTTGATTTTTTTTATTCTGAGTCATTTTCTCTTTAAATATTGTTCTTGTCCCACTTTTTATCTTATCTAATGGGGATTAAAATTGCTATGTATCAGGGACTTTTGACTGGATGTGTCATGTGACCCTTACACTCTGTTTTGTTTTATTTGGTGTAGATATAGATACAGATTATTGGTATAGGTACATATTCTCTGTATTTCAGATTGCTCATTTTCTTTTGACCTTCCCTTTCCCACAAATTTATCTTCTCTCATGTTCAGTCTGCTGTTAACTCATTTAATGAATTCTTGTTTTTATTGCAGTATCAATTACTTTTCCTTGTGTACAATTCCACAGTAATGTGACCATTATCATCATCTTGCTCATTCATTTCTGTTACCCCAACACATCCACTGTATCCTTGGGTAGAACACTCCTTCTCTTGTGTCAGCTCTTAGAAATCACCAATCAGCTTTCTTTCCCAATAGCTTTGCTTTCAACTAAACTATAATGTTCATGCTTTTTTATTTTGACATGTCACTTAGCATTACGCATTAGAGCTTCATCCATATTCTTGTCTTTGTTCTTGGTGTTGTTTCTTTTTCTTACCAAGTAGTTTGCCATTGCATGAATCTACTAGAGTTTGCTATTGCATTCAATAGTTGAAATCGATTTCAGTTGTGGTAATTATGAATAAACCCCATATAAACATTTATGTACATATTTTGTGTGAACACAATTTTTAATTTCACCATGGTAAATGAATAGAATTGATGAGTCAAAGTACATGTGTATTTTAAACTTCATAAGAAACTGACAAACTGTTAGGTACAAAAAAATTCAATGAGCCTCTACAGTCTCTAAAGATATTTAATTTGCTTATTAAATATCTTAGAGATATTTAATTTGCTGTAATGGATATCTTATAATATTTATAAGCACTAAATAAATTATATTTTTATGACATATACCCTAAAATATAAGGTCTACAAAAGCAGGTATTTCCGTCTTGAATCCTGAAATGTCCTGTTTAGTACTTACTGCTATTTAAAAAATAGTATATGTTCAATGAATATCTATTTAATGAATGAGCAAGCAAATTTTGTGCAAGTGTAAAAGAGTGTATTGCAAAATATATGTCCATTTGCAATGGGAATTTAAGAAATGGTTGTGATTAAATGAAATTATTGAAGAATAAACATATGAGGTCATGGCTAACATGCAGTGATAAAGGAGCAAGGTGGGGAATACCTCATTTGGATAAGATAGCACAATCAATAGCATAGATATAAGGAAAATACCACACAAAAATGACTACACTTAGAAGATGACTTTTGTTGGAAAAAAAATACAGTGTTTTGAGAAAATGGAAACTTGGAGCAGGTTTCTATTAAGGCATGTTGCATGGTGGTCCATTGTCTTTAGGTAAGTCGCTTGATTTCTTGGAACTTCAATTTGTTTGTATGTGGCGATGATAAGTGCCAAACTCAACAAATTATCAAGAAGATTAAATTACTTAATATATGTATATTTTTATGATATTGACTGATATGTCAAAATAAATGTGAATAATTATTAACAAATCCTAGTCTGATCATTTTAAATTTGACATGACAATAATTCACTGGATTGTTTTTGAGAAAGACAACTTGAAGATAAATTATTACTGACAAAATGCTAAAATCAAAACATTGACTAAAAAGTTGTTGGGGTGCCTGAGTGGCTCAGTGGTTAAGCCTCTGCCTTCAGCTCAGGTCATGATCCCGGAGTCCCTGGATCCAGTCCTGCATGTTCAAAACAAAAAAATAATTTTGGTACATTAAAATGATGTCTTTCTAGAGTATTTCCCATCTTTCATCCAAAAAGGTAGCATGAATCAGAAAACTTTCTGGGTTTAACAGCATATGTTGTCCTGATGTTTACTTTTCAAATAAACAATCCTGAAGGAAGTAAAGGACACATTTCAGTGAAGACCTATATCCAAGATCATGAGTTTCTAATCTGAGTTGGAGGTCTATCCTTCTGCTGTGAAATTTCTGCTCCCTGCGATTGCCAGAAAACATGGGAAAGTAAGACCACAATCATTATCATTCCAAACCTATTCACTCACACACTTTCAGAAACAAACAAAAACAAGATTATAAAGAGTGTGGTCTGACGAATGCATTTTACTCTGAATGAAGACAAACATCTGTGCTTTAGATAAATACTGAGCACAGAAAAGAATTCGAACTAGTGTTTGCTCTAATCTGTAGACAGACTAAGAAGATATTTCTGTCAATAGACTATATCAAAAGGAAGAAGGTAAAAGATAAAATCATATTTTGACTATTCAAAAACACAGTCTGTAAAGAAAAAAATAATCACAGATCATCAGAAAGGAGTAAAATGTGAAGGAGTAGAACCTGAGGAGTAAAACACTTCTGAAAATGATTTATCAACAATAAAATAGCAACAAGGACTTAGACTTTATCTGTATTGTTTTCCTCCTTAAAGTGAGTCACAGGTAAGGTTATGTTCAATATAGAATCCTTTATATGTCTTGCATATGAAATCATCCACAGAAACTATTAATTATTTCTCCTGATAGAAAAAAAGATGCTGAACAAGCATGAGTGTTGCAGTAAGAACGTTTTAATAATTATTCTTGTGAGGGAAATACAGATAAAATAGAGAATTCTTTGAAATTCAGAATGCAAAATATATAAACAATTGAACCAAAAAATGAAAAGATGACATTTCAAAAACAGCAGCTAAAAGCTAATAGAGGTGGACAGATGAGACTACACTCAGACAGCTGCACTCCATTCTCTGGGCTTTCTTACCCACTGCCTTGTGACTTAGTGTAGCATTAAGAACACTGGAAGGAGATATCAGCAAGGAAGGTATGGTTAGGGATTGTGACTCTCTTTCTCTTTAGGCCATTCCTGAGCATAAATCCACAGCTTCCACTAGTGGTCCTCATCACATATTCTGTGCCTCTGGGTTCTGGTGACAACTCTCCTTGTCACGTCAGGCTTGGGTTGACAATGGCTTCCCTGCTGTAAGTAGTCCTCAGGTTCTGCACCATCCCATCCCGTGTGGTTCTCCCATAGCATGCCTGTACTTTTGAAAAGTTCTTCTTATTAAATTTCTTTCAAATTTTCATTTGGGGCACATCCTCTGTCTTTGTCAAGGATTCTAACAAGAATCAATTGACAAATGAAGAAAGGCATGAAAAACACAACTGCAATCTAGTGATCATATATTCATATATGGTAAGTTAATTTATCATGAACTACTCCACCTTTAGTTGTTACACATATTTAAACATTGTATGCTAGCCATTATTGCTGATAAAGCAGAGAAACTATCTGCCAGTAGGTACATAAATTATAATTTTTAATATACTTTTCTGAGTACTTATAAGGTATTTAAATATATGCTAAACATTGACTCAGAAAATCTACAACCAGTCCATAATGCTAATTGTGTTAGAGCAATTGGATAACCACATTTATTGTTATTCCTTTATCAGTTAATCATAAATATTTGAAAAGTATTAGCATATTAGTCACAATGTTAAGTTGATGGTTAGATATATTTGTTATCTCAATATACTATTATACAGTTAAAATATAATTATAAGAAATATTGATTGGTATCTGAATGTGCAATAAAGTGTTACAATGTGAAAAATCAGAACAAAATTGCACATGAACACACACAGAGTATGACGACATTTGTCTCATGAATATGCAGATAGTATGGGAAAAGAAAATGAAAAGACCCAGAGAAAGAGTTAAAAAGTAATTATCCTCAGGAAATGTGACTAGGTAATTTTCCCCGTCATTGAGCTTTTCTGTGTCTATTTCATTATGTTTTCAGCATTGAGCATATGCTAAATTGTAGTCTTAAAAAATGCTTCAAAAATCTTCATATTTTTTAATACAGATTCTTATGAATCGAGCAGAAAAAAATCAGGAAGATGCAAATCCATTACATCATTTTTTGTATACTTGACATTCAGAAAGAATCTAATTGTTCACATCTAGGTTTGACTAAATATTGTTTAAATATTTATAAAATGGAATACAATTTAATCTTTTAAATTTAAATTAGATTATATGAATAGAATGGATGAAAGTTACAAGGTCATTTAGAGGTGAGGTAGATTTATAAATCAAGAAAGCATGATAAGGAGAAAGAGACACCAGAAAGTACAGGAACACCTGGATCATTGTTCAAAGGCAATGGAAAATTTTTATTTTGCATTACCCATATATGCTAAGCTTGTTATAATTGATTTTTTCCATTACAATGCTGTATAAAATTGTGCTGAGTACATGAAACACTCAGAGTCCATAGTAAATAAAAGAAATCTGTATTGGAGGATTTAGACACACTAGAACTGGAAATCTAAGCCTGGCATGGGAGAGCTCAGGTTCCCTGGAAAAATGGTGAATATAGGAGTAAGAATTAAGGATATTAGGAGAAATGGACAGATGTAAGCACAAAAAAAAAATCATTATATAAGGATTGAGTTTTTCTTTGCTTGCAGGGAATGTGGATATGAAACAGGTTATTAGAAAAGCAAGTAGAACTTAATTTTGTGAATTTGGCAAATATTTATGGATCATCGCCAGTTCTTAGTTAAACTGAAATCATTTGGCAGCATCCTGTTAATATTCAACATTTTACTACAACCTGGAGGAGTCTGTTATGACTTAAAAATGTGACTTTTTAATATAACATTCTTTAAATATTTGTCACTACATGAGAGGATTATACATGTATGTGATATGATTCCATATGTATCATGAATGATTTAGATGGTAGCAAGTAATTATTCAATAGATAAGTGAGTGATTAGTCAAATAATCAACCATATACTGCTAATATATTCAGTCTGCCTATGTTCAGATAGTTACAAACTTTTGCTCCCAAATAATGAGAAATTATATAAAAACATTTTTTAAGTATTTTGAAGGACTTGAAATATTTTCACAAATTATATGATATTTCTAAAAATTGTTTTAAGTTCCTAAGGTTTTGTGTAAAACTTTAGACTATCATATGGAAAAATAATATATTCCATTAGTTAATTTTAGTATATGTGTTGCTGAAGTGATATTCCATTTTCAAACTATTTTAAGGAAAGTATCATTAGCTCAATTAATAATTTCACTACACCTCAAAATTTCCTTCAATAAACACTTTATAACCTGATTTGGATATTAAAGTGTCTCTTTAATGTAATTTTGAGGTCCCTATGAAATTACACAGTTTTTTTAAGATATTGAAATGTTTTTTATCATTAAAAAATATTGATGTGATTCAGCAAAGTGTTTCTCTATACCCGTGCTTAATTAGTCTTATACATCATGAAAAAGCAGACTTTAACCTGAGTTTCAAATAATAATTATAAGCCATTCCTAATATATCTTACAAATTGGGGCAAAAGAGAATTAATGTCCCCACTATAAAATTAATGGCTACTAATACAGTTTGAGGGTTTTTATTTTAGATATTTTTGTGCAAAATTATGTTATTAGAAAAATCAGAAATAGCTCCAAAGTTGTAACCTTCTTAAAATGAATAATGTGCTATCTTATTTTACAATTGTTCGTATTTGTAGAGATTGTTGCCAAGCCAAATTTTTTGTATAATGCAGCATAGTTAATATTGAAAGGAATATTTCATAAATCATACTCTGAATCTCTTATCAACTTATTACCAACTTAGGTGCATCCCCAAATTTCTCACAGTCAATTAAATCTGTAATAAATGGTCTCTGTCAATAAGTGATTTGCTGACATAACTTTAAAGGTTTTCATAACTTTAAGTCTAATGGACAACTGTCCTTAGAACACATATAATGAGTATTTTCAATTTATTAGTGAAACCCCTGTTACTTTAAAGTGATTTCAAATTCAAATTCTGTAGGCCAATGCCAAGCAATATATTAAAAAAAATGATTTAAAATCTAAATATTTACTAGGTTTTGCATGTGTGTGTGTGTGTATCTTAAGTATATATCTGTATTTTTGAACAACTGTGAGGACATTCTGCTAGAAAGACAATAGTTGTAGTCCTTTTTAGGTATATTATGCCTATAATACCATAAAATATGAAATTATTATAAGAAAGAAAAAAATATCATTTATATCTCTTAAGAAAACAAATGGAATTGGAAACCTGGGGGGCTCAGTTGGTTAAGCAATTGCCTTTGTTTCAGGTCATTATCCTGGAGTCCTGGATGGAGTCCCACATCTGCTTCCCACTCTGTGGGGAGTCTGCTTCCCCCTCTGAGTTTCTCCTCTCTCATGCTCTCTCCTGCTCCTCTCTTTCTCTCATGAATAAATAAAATCTTTAAAAAAAAGAAAGAAAATAAATGGCATGTTCTAAAATTCCATTATATTATATGTATTTTTTACATTTTAAGATTTGGGATAAACAAACAAGCAAAAAAAATTATCATGTTTATGGATGCTTCATCACCTTATGCAAAGTGTAATGTTTTGTATTTTAAGATTTTAAAATAATGTTCTTTATTATTTTATGTCTTTGTTGTTGACTTAAGTAGAATCAAGAAGTGTTGTATTGTAGCAGCTGTGAGATAATTAATCATTCTTGAATCCATATATCAGGTGATAATTTATCTTCCTTCACAGTTGCGATGTTTTTAGCTCATAGATTGGTTTAAAGCATCTATAAGAAGAGGATTTTTTGAAAATCCGTGTTAACTTCATCATTGAATGATGTCATTCAGAAATTATAATCTCTGGGGCTCAATTTACCTAGACATTTAGCACTGAGGTCGTTACCAATTTAGGCTAAACAGAAAAGAGAAAAACTCAACTACAATAGCTTAGGAAAACAAGTTCTCTCTAAAGGGTTTTGATCCATCATGTAGTTTAGGGATCCAGTCTCCTTCAATCATGTATTATTTGTCTTATACGAATTTCAAGCTCTTCATGAAAAAGAAAGAAGCAGGAGACACACTGCATCTTAACATTCTTACCAAGAATGACATACTTTCTCTTTGTTTACAATCTATTGTCCAGAACTAGTCACATGACCTAAAGCTAATTGCAACGAATATTTAAAACAAAAACATCTTCACAAAATTTTTATTGAATAATTTCTGAGAATGAATCCTCCTGCAGTGAAGACTAAGAAAGCTAACAGTGGTGCATCATTTATAGGAAGAATCCCAAAACAAGTTCTTAGCGTGTGTACTTTTACAAACTAGCATGGCTTTGAATGATTTGACTAGCATTTTTTGAAAGGGAAAACACTATTATGTATTATTTCATTAGCTGAAAGACACAAGTTTTGTCAACATCTGTGAGATCAGAATTCACCTTAAAATCACAGTTGGCTGTTAGGAATTTTGTAGATGTCTTATCCTGCTCACATGCATAAAAATGGGTAAAACTGGTATAAATGTTGATAAGCAACCTTAGGGACAATAAGTCCTCTTTTAAGAGTTTTGCATCAACAATACTTTTAAAGGCACAGGGGATATTACATGAAACATACAAATATTAATAATTCTGAGTCAAAAAATGTTTAGAAGAGTTTAATATAAAGAACCCGAGGAATACTTAACTAATTAATTTTGCACATCATTTCCTTGTTGACAATCTCAGGGGTAATATATATTAACATTTTCACTAATTAGGACTGAGATGGGTATTTCAACAAGTGTACAATCTTTAGAATGCCATAAAACATTCTATCTTGGTTCAGTTGAAAGCTTTTATTTTTCCTTCTTTCTTGATGCGTAAAATAATGGTGTGTCTCAGAATGGCTGAAATCATAGATTTGAAGAAATCTAATATAAAATAATTGATTAAATAATTTGATTATTTCTGCTTAGAAATTTAAAAAAGGCAATGACATCAGGTGAACTAGCTTCCTTCAAGACAGTAAGTTAACTTTTTCTCACAAAAAGTCATTCATATAGTTTAGTTACAAATGACTAAGACATTCCAAAATCACTCACATATAGAATCACTAATATTATACACTCTATGTTATCAGTAAAACTTTTTATGCTGTCACACATATATAATTGTTACTTTCCTTTTTACAGGTTAAAAGCAAATTTCAACATTTTTAGAGCATGCAGAGAAAATACAGTTATTTAAATTCTGTTACTTAGAGCATGAGATAATACACTGTGCCTCTATAGGATGCTGAGATAAAACTTAAAGTGCAAATATCCATTGCAGTTACATAGATGACACATTTTAAGCCAATACATTTGGCTCAAATCACAAGGGATTCAGTACTATTAATGCCACAGATTTTGCAGATAAATAATTTCATATATATGTAGATTGATAGCCATGAACTTATTCAAAATCCAGGGAAAAGCTGAGTGATGCCAAGCAGTTGGCAACTCTGCAGATCAATCAAAGTAATACCACATTGCTCCTGAGACAATGACAGAACTTGATGTTGAATCTGACAGGTTCACTGACATTAGCTCTAATAAGATCACATTTCAGAGCAGTTGTATTAGGCTACAAACAGAACTGTATCTTGCGTGTAGTCCTCAAGGAGGAGATATGATTCATGTCATCAGATACTGCGCAGACAGGCAATGAGTGGTTAGAGCTCAAATGTGATGGAGTAGACATGGTTTATTCCCTCCATAATCTTCTTTAAATTGCATTCATCCAAAACATCCTATTCTTTCAAACAAATAAAAACAGAGCACTAAATATATTTTCTGCATTACCATGGATTCTATGAGGGAAACACATGGAGCCTGGGGAAATAAATGTACCCCAGTCCTCTCTCTTACTCCCGTCTTGGCCTTTGTACCCACATTCAAACTGGGAAAGCAGGACACGCACAATAAGCCACTCAAATGAATGGGGCTGACATGAGCTACTGTAAAGATTTTATAGAATAAGAATTTCAGGTATATTTTGTAAGAAAGTTTGAGTTCAGCTGTAATTGATGAGATAGTTGGCAGAGGGATAATAATAGGAGTTTCAAGCAGCAGGGAGTGAAATGAAATTGAGAAAATGGAAAGCCATTGTATGTTATGTGTTTCAAGAAGTAATTCCTCTAAAACTAGTTCTTTATGACTTAAGACTACATGTCAAACAATTAGGGAGGGATAGAGTTTAGTGAAAAGAGTGAAAAAATTGTCAAAGACCTTGAAATGCAGAAAGAAAATTCAGACCTCAGCAGTATCTCTTATTAAAATCAAGGAATGTTTGAAACTGTAGTGCTGGCATGATAGGAAATCCTAAATTTTAGAGAAGATTAATTATTTAGTGTGAGAGGCAGAAACTAGTAATATATAGTTTTAATTATATAATAATATAATAATATTCCAATAGTACATGGTCATCGGAAATCCAGTGTACCAATTTGCCTCAGAATAAGTGTGAAAGTGTAGGCTACTAGGATCAATAATGCTAGAAATAAAGAGGCAGACATAAAGGACATTTCAGAGCATGATTATGATGTGATTATTTGTTTTTCATTGACAATTACTGATCAGGCTAAGGAGAAATTATCAAACTAGTAATAATAACAGTGAAGGTCCTCCTGTTAAGTACAAACATTAAAAAAAAAAGTTTCCCTTTTCTGATTTCACTCCATTGCATTATATTCATAATGTCCAAAACATTATATTGGAATAGTTGTGGCTGATTGATGGATGCAAACGTAGTGATTCCTCACTTCTTGCACAAAAATTCTAGAAAGGCAAAGCTAATTTCAGTGTCACAAGAAATTATACTTCCTGAAAACTATAAAAATGGGACTTTCTTTTCTTGGGCTTGCCTACGATGAAACTTACCTCACTACAAGTGGGTAAATTGTATATATATTGCTTGTGATCCTAATTGCTTTATGATAGTAGAGAAAATGTTAATAAAAATAAGGACAGCTTTGTCCTTGTCAGTTGCTTAGGAGTACAAAGTTACTTTTTTTTACTTGAAGACTTTCATTTCATTCTTTCAGCTCCTGTAGGAGAGATTTTTATTAAAAATAAAACTTTTGGGTGCCTGGGTGGCTCAGTGGGTTAAAGCCTCTGCATTTGGCTCAGGTAATGATCTCAGGGTCCTGGGATAAAGGCCCGCATCGGGCTCTCTGCTTAGCAGGGAATGCTTCTTCCTCTTTGCCTACTGGTGATCTCTCTCTGTCAATAAATAAATAAAATCTTAAAAAAAAATAAACCTCTCCATTCATCTTTCAATGTTATTGTTTTTATTTATCTGACTTATTTTAAATTATTACTGATCTAGATTTTTGAGAATAAGAATTCAGTTAAATTAAGTTTTTTAAAAAAGGTGTTATTAGGCATTGGTGGAAGCAGGAGAGTACATTGATAAATTAGGTGCAATGTAAAGCTAAACAAATATTATGAAAAGTAATTCGTGGTAATGGTGGAAAATTCACATTCTACAGTCTTCATAATATGAAATTTTTGTGGTTGTTGTTAGTGTCTACCCTGCCCGTGGTTCTTTAAGTCAGCCGTAGTCTGTTCTTGGAAATAATGGTACATAAGGATAAGCTCCACACATTGGTCTAACTTTAAAGTGATCAAAATTCTTTTTTTCTTTTCCTCTTTCTTTCTTTCTTTCTTTCTTTCTTTCTTTCTTTCTTTCTTTCTTTCTTTCTTTCTTTCTTTCTTTCCTTTCTTTCTTTCTTTCTTTCTCTCTCTCTCTTTCTTTCTTTCTTTTCTTTTTCTCTTTCTTCTTCTTTCTTCCTGTCTTTCTTTCTTCCTGTCTTTCTTTCTTTCTTTCTTTCTTTCTTTCTTTCTTTCTTTCTTTCTTTCTTTCTTTCTTTCTTTCTTTCTCTTTCTTCTTTCCTTCTTCTTTCTTTTCTTTTTTTCTTTTTCGAAAGTTTACTACATGCTAGCCTACAGTACACTTGCATTCTCTACCTGGAATCTGATCATTGGCTGTGAACACCAAACATGTCTCACCAGCATGGTCTCTTTGTCTTCACATTTTTCCAGTTGATGAGGATTGATACAGAAAAATGGAACTGGTAGGAAAATTAAGCATTTGCATGGCGTGATATTTTTCAAGCTACTAATAGGATGTAAAAGAATGTTTTACATTCTGAAATGAAAAGAGCTTGATGTTAACTTCTAAAAAAAAAGATAAGAAAAGGGAAAATAATACAATTCAGAAACAAAATACTTGTCATTACTTTATTACATAAAGAAAGATGTGTTGAAATCTATGGGAATATAGAGGATAAAAAATAAAAATCAAGAACACTCAAAGCATGAGCCAATAATATATTCCATTAAAATTCATTCCAACTGCAAAAACAGTTCATTATGTTGATATTCGAATTATATATATATGATATCTCTATATATTAGATATATATGTGATATATATCTGATATCCCAATTATATTTAATGATTTATTTGTTTGTTCAACTATGCATACTAAGAGAAAACTCTCTTAACTCAGTCTCCTATCAGTTTGGGTTAAGGATATTAAAGTATTTCTTTAAAGAATTCAAAAAAGAATTTAAAAAATGGTACTTTTTTCAAAGTGTGAAATAAATATAAACAACCTTGTTATCTTTATGTAATGATAGTAGCTTCATGTGTTTCTTCTGACATTTACAAATGGCCAGATTTTAGGAATATCCTGCTACTTCCTGCTTTGCATACATATTTAATAATTTGGACAGCATGCATATTATGGAACCAGAAAGCATTTTGATTTTGTATTCCTTAGGAAGGTCAATTTGCATGTTTCTAGTCATTTTCTGTAATTCTGAAACCATACCAACAGATGTTTGAATGTTGTTAGATGCAGGACAACTGGCTAGCAGGACACCTGTTTAGGCACTACCAGGAGCTCTGGGTAACCTACTTAACACTCAACTTACAGAGACTGAAAATTTTTCTCAAAATCACTGTTTCTTACTCACATATTTCCACTATAATCTTAATTTACAGAAGAGAGCAAAATGTTCCTTTATAGGTCTGGCAAAAAAAAAAAAAAAGGAATTTATCTCATTGGGATAACACAAATAAGATTAAAGCCCTTCTTGGGCTGAATGCAAATTTTACTTCCCTATACATTTGGATTCATGGAAGAGAGTAAAAATGCAAATGCCACAGAGAATTTAGTTATCATAATCTGCCAGTTAAGAAACATAAATTTAAAAGCACCAAGTGTTTTCCCCAAGGTGTCACAATTTATAATTATTATAGCTAGAATTAAGATGTATTCAACACATATCATATTTAAGTAAGTATTTCCCCAAATCTCCAGTTGAAAGATAACATCTATTCATTGGATCAAAAAAGATATATCTAATAGTGACTTAATCTGTTGTGATAGATCCTAGATTTTCAAAAATTAATAGGAAACAGCAGGTGTCTCATGGTCTGACAGGCAGATATGAAGATGGTTACTTATTAATAAATAAGTGATGAATGAAATGAATAACAAGTAACCACTGCATTATGGAAACAGAGACATGGGACATACTTGGAGTCCTTGGAGAGGAGATGGTGGAACTCAATCACATGTAAAAATAAGAGAGTATCTTCTACAGAAATAAATGTGTAAAGGTCCACATTTAGACATTTGGATACAAAATAGACTTGACAAATTCATCACATTTCCATATGTTTACTATTACTTGAAAAAAATTTAATTTATATTTTCATTCAAAATGTAAAAATCCAAATTACTCACATAATTTATGCAGAAATAAATAATACAAATGTTAAAAGAACATGACATGAAACCATTTCTCCCAAGTATATGTTTAATTATTTGTAATAACATTTATTAACAGTGCATATTCATTTTAAAAGTATACTTTTTTGTTATATTTTTTCTTTCTTTTTTTTTTTTTTAGTAAGAGAGAGCATGTGATCAGGGTGGGGTGGGAGTGGGAGAAGAAGGGACAGAGAGAGAATCTTAAGCATGCTCAATGCTCAGTGCAGAGCTCTATGTGAGGCTTGATCTCATGACCTGAGATCATTACCTCAGCTGAAATCAAGAGCTGGTCACATAACCTGAGTCACCCAGGCACCCCTCCTGTTTTTTTCTTTTTATGGAAACTAGCTGGTGTTAACTTTAATAGCTTAAGGCTTTCTTCTAGCATTTTGAATGGATTAAAAAAATATTGTCACTTTTTAGGCTTACCTAAATATCCATATATACTAGGAAATGAGAATGATTGGTAAGGACCAAAAGAGCAGTTAAATAGACTAGAACTGCTATAAAACATTCTAGCATCAGTTTTCATTTACAACTTATATTCATATAACATAGAGGTGATGGGAATTTTTAAAACTCTGAAACAACAAAATGTCTTTTATGAGTGAAAACATAGCAATTTTATAAATATAAAGTGTATTCTTTTGATATTTGAGGAGAAAATTATATATATTATTATACTAGGAGTTGTAGGGACTTAAAGAAAATTTTGCACATGCACAAATGGAGTGTTCAGAGAATAATGATAGTGATATGTCTGCTTCTTAAAAAGGAATGAAAATATCCCAGATGGGAGAAACTAAATCTGTATGCTCAAATTATAGTTTTTTTGGGGGGTAGAATTTCCTGACAGGGTGCGGCCAATATAATCAGAAAAAGAACAGAAATGTCTCAAAGATTTGTGGAGAAGGAAGGAACAAAGTAAAGTTAAAAGTAGAGAAATAAAATAGAAAAAGCTGCTGGGCAACAATTATAATTTATGTTGCAGAGGATAAGGTGAAACTTTACCACCTTAGATTTATATATTTGGGAGGGATGGTTTCCACATGCCTGTTTAACTAGTATTCTCTAGGTTAGGAGTCAAGGAAATAATGATTATTACTTATTAATTTATATATTTTTTGAAAATTGGCTCTTATTGTACAGGGAAGGATGAAAAAGTTTGGAAATAATAATAAGGATATCTCAGTCATGTTAATTCTGTGACCCTAGCGAACTCATTTTATAACACTATGTCTCAGCTTCTATACTTAAAGTAGTGTTTTGAGTAAGTGGTGTTGTCAAGATATCAGTTCTTCCCAATTGGATCTATATAGAGTCAATGCAATAACAGTCAAAATCCCAGAATTCTGAGTGGAATCCTGCTTTACTCAAATTCAATCTGATTACAGTAGTAACAAATGTCATGTTATACATCTTAAATTCCAGTCTTCCTTGGTATTCAAATGGATATAGGAATTTTTCCTTTTGTTAAAATGTTTGATTGATTTTAGTTGGAGTCTGTTAAGGTAGAAGATAGATAATCAAATATATATCTTTCAGTAGTTACAGGAAGAAAATAGAAACTTTGAAGGAATGTCCAATGTAGTTGAGTTTTTCCTCTAAAAACTTTTCTACATGTAACTCTGAAAGAGCATTAACTTCCCATTTCATGTACTTAATCTTTAAAGTGATATTCTAACACCAGCTTTTTAAAATGTTGTAAATATGAGAGCACCTGAGAACAGAGAGAACAATACTATCAACTATGTTAACTTTACAAACACATTTCTACTTTTAGATACTGAGATCCCATGTAAATTTTCTTTCCAAAATTTGAAAAAAATTTTTGAGCTTTCCCTCACAATGAAGTATGAAAATATAGAGATTTCTGTTGACATTCCTAGATATCTATCAAGATATTTTATCATGTATTAAAATATAGAACTACTACCTAAAAATTATTTGATGTTTTACAAAGCCAATTACATTTGTAGCAAAACATAACAAAATCTTACTTATGGAGAAGCATACATATATATTTTAAATGTTTTCTTTCTTTCTCTTTCTTTCTCTTTCTTTCTTTCTTTCTTTCTTTCTTTCTTTCTTTCTTTCTTTCTTTCTTTCTTTCTTTCTTTTTATTTCCTTACTTACTTATTTTAGAAAGAGAGTGTGAGCATGGAGAGTGTCAGAGCGACAAGGAGAAAGAGAATCTCAAGCTTCTATACTTAAATGAGTGTCCACACTCAGACTATGTGCTGAATGTGGAGTCCAATGTAGCACTCAATCTCATGACCTGGAGATCATAATCTGAACTGAAATCAAGAGTCATATATTTAACTGACCAAGTCACCAAGGCATCCCAAGCATAATTATATTTTTTGACTTTTTTAGTTTACTTATTTCTATTTTATTTTTTTGAATTTTTTTGATTTTACATTTATTTTATTTTTTCAGTATTCCAAGATTCATTGTTTATGCCCCACACCCAGTGCTCCATGCAATATGTGCCCTCAGTACCCACCTCCAGACTCTCCCATCTCCCCACCCCCTTCCCTCCAAGTCCCTCAGTTTGTTTCTGTGTCCAAAGTCTCTCATGTTTCATTTCCCTCCCTGAATTACCCTACTTCCCATTTCCTTTCCTTCTCCTACTGTCCTCTATATTACCCCTTATGCAACACAAGTAAGTGAAACCATGTGATACTTGACTTTCTCTACTTGGCTTATTTTACTCAGCATAATCTCTTCCAATCCAGTCCATGTTGCTACAAAAGTTTCATATTCATCCTTTCTGATGGAAGTGTAGTACTCCATTATATATATGTACCACATATTCTTTATCTATTCATCTGTTGAAGGGCACCTTGGCTCTTTGCACAGTTTGGCGATTGTGGTCATTGCTGCAATGAACATTGGGGAACATATGGCTCTTCTTTTCACTACATCTTTATCTTTGGGGTAAATACCCAGTAGTGCAATTGCAGGGTCATAGGGTAGCTCTATTTTTAATTTTTTAAGGAATCTCCATACTGTTTTCCAAAGCGGCTGCACCAACTTGCATTCCCACCAACAGCATAAGAGCATTGCCCTTTCTCTGCAGCCTCTCCAACACTTGTTTCCTGTCCTGTTAATTTTGGCCATTCTGACTGGTGTAAACTGGTGTCTCAGTGTGGTTTTGATTTGAATTTCCCTGATAGCTAGTGATGATAAACATTTTTTCATGTGTCTGTTAGCCATTTGTATATCTTCTATGGAGAAGTGCCTCTTCGTGTCTCCTGTCCATTTTTTGATGTGTTCATCTTCTTTTTGGATGTTGAGTTTGAGTAGTTCTTTTTTTTTTTGGTAAGATTTTATTTATTTGACAGAGAGAAACACAGCCAGAGAGGGAACACAAGCAGGAGAAGTGAGAGAGGGAGAAGCAGGCTTCTTGCTGAGCAGGCAGCCCGATGTGGGACTCGATCCCGGGTCTCCGGGATCATGACCTGAGCCGAAGGCAGTCACTTAACCAACTGAGCCACCCAGGCGCCCCGAGTAGTTCTTTATAGATCTTGAATATCAGCCCTTTGTAATGTCATTTGCAAATATCTTCTCCCATTCTATGGGTTGCCTCTTTGTTTTGTTGACTGTTTTCTTTGCTGTACAGAAGCTTTTTATTTTGATGAAGTCCTAAAAGTTCATTTTCACCTTTGTCTCCTTTGCCTTTGGAGATGTGTCTTGAGTGTTTCAAGATTCATTGTTTATGCACCACACCCAGTGCTCTATCCAATATGTGCCTTCCTAAATACCCACTATCAGACTCACCTATCCCCCCATGACCCTCCCCTCCAAAACTCTCAGTTTTTTTTTTTTCTAACAGTCCAAAGTCTCTCATGCTTCATCTCCCTCTCTGATTTACCAAGTTCACATTTCCTTTCCTTCTCTTAATGTCCTCCATGTTACTCCTTATGCTCTATAAGGAAGTGAAACCATATGATAATAGACTTTCTCTGCTTGGCTTATTTCACTCGTCATAATCTCCTCCAGTCCCATCCATGTTGGTACAGAAGTTGGGTATTCATTCTTTCTGATGGAGGGGTAATATTCCATTGTATATATGGGCCATATCTTCTTTATTTGTTCATTTGTTGAAGGGCATCTTGGCTCTTTGCACAGTTTGATGATTGTGGCCATTGCTGCAATGAACATAGAGGTACAAATGGCCCTTCTTTTCACTACATCTGTATCTTTGGGGTAAATACCCAGTAGTGCAATTGCAGGGTCATAGGGTAGCTTCCCTTTTAATTTTTTAAGGAATCTCCACACTGTTTCCCAAAGTGGCTGCACCAACTTGCATTCCCACTAAGAGTGTAAGTTCTCCACAGCTTCTCCAACACTTGTTTCCTGTCCTGTTAATTTTGGCCATTTTGACTGGTGTAATGTGGTATTTCAATGTGGTTTTGATTTGAATTTCTCTTATAGTTAGTGATGACAAACATCTTTTTCATGTATTTGTTAGCCATTTGTATATCTTCTATGGAGAAGTATCTGTTCATGTCTCCTGCCCATTTTTTAATGTGGTGATCTTTATTTTAGTTGTTGAGTTTGAGGAGTTCTTTATAGATCTTGGATATCAGCCCTTTGCCTGCAGTATCATTTGCAAATATCCTCTCCCATTCCAAGGGTTGCCTCTTTGTTTTGTTGACTGTTTCCTTTGCCGTGAGAAGCTTTAAATTTTGATGAAGTCCCAAAAGTTTATTTTTGCTTTTGTTTCCTTTGCCTTTGGAGACATGTCTTGGAAGAAGTTGCTGTGGGTGATGTCAAAGATGCTACTGCCTATCTTCTCCTCTAAGATTTTGATAGATTCCTGTCTCACATTGAGGTCTTTTATCCATTTTGAGTTTATCTTTGTGTATGGTATAAGAGAATGGTCTAGTTTCATTCTTCTATATGTAGCTGTCCAATTTTCCCAGCACTATTTATTGAAGGGACTGTCTTTTTTCCACTGGATATTTTTTCTGCTTTGTCAAAGATGATTTGTCCATAGAGCTGTGGGTTCATATCTGTACTCTCTACTCTGTTCCATTGGTCTATGTGTCTGTTTTTGTGCCAGTACCATGCTGTCTTGGTGATCACAGCTTTGTAATAAAGCTTGAAATCAGGTAACATGATGCCCTCAGCTTTGCTTTTCTTCTTCAGCAATTCCTTAGCAATTCAGGGTCTTTTTTGGTTCCATATAAATTTAGGATTGTTTGTTCCAGCACCTTGAAAAATGTTGGTGGAATTTTTATTGGGATGGCATTGAAAGTATAGGTTGCTCTAGGCAGTATAGACATTTTAACAATGTTTATTCTTCCAATCCATGTGCATGGAATGCTCTTCCATCTTTTTGTGTCTTCTTCAGTATCTTTCATGAGTTTTTCAGGTAAAGATCCTCTTTGGTTATTCCATCCTATTAGGCTTATTCCAAAGTATCTTATGTTTTTTGGTACTATAGTAAATGGAATATATTCTCTAATTTCCCTTTCTATATTTTCATTGTAACAGTGTTTAAGAACGCAATTGATTTTTGCACATTGATTTTGTATTCTGCCACATTGCTGAATTGCTGTATGACTTCTAGTATTTTGTGAGTTGAGCCTTTGGGTTTTCCATATAAAGTATCATGTCATCTGCAAAAGAGTTTGACTTCTTCTTTGCCAAACTGCAAACCTTTTATTTCTTTTTGTTGTCTAATTGCTGTTGCTAGGACTTCCAGCATATGTTGAACAATAGTGATGAGAGTGGGCATCCTTGTCTTGTTCCTGGTCTCAGTGGGAATGCTCTCAGCTTTTCCCCATTGAGAATGATATTCACTGTGAGTTTTTTGTAGATAGATCTTATGAGGTTGAGAAATGTTTCCTCTATCCATATACTTCGAAGAGTTTTTATCAGGAACAGATGCTATATTTTGTCAAATGTTTTTTCTGCATCAATTGAGAGGACCATGTGGTTCTTTTCTCTTCTGTTACTGATTTGTTCTATCACATTGATAGATTTGCGAATATTGAACCATCTTTTCATCTCAGGGATAAATCCCACCTTGTCATGGTGGATAATATTTTTAATGTACTGTTGGATTCTATTAGCTAGCATCTTGTTGAGAATCTTGGCATCCATATTCATCAGGGATATTGGTCTGAAATTCTCCTTTTTGATGGTATCTTTGCCTGGTTTGGGGAGTAAAGTAATGCTGACTTCATAGAAAGAGTCTAGATGTTTTCTTTCTGTTTCTTTCTCTCTCTCTCTCTCTCTCTCTCTCTCTCTCTCTTTTTTTTTTTTTTTGAAACAGCTTTAAGAAAATTAGTATCATTCTTTGAATGTTTGGTAGAATTCCCCAGGGAATCCATCAGGTCCTGGGCTTTTGTTTTTTGGGAGGTTTTTGATCACTGCCTCAATCTCAGTATTAGACATTGGTCTATTCAGGCTGTCAATTTCTTCCTGTTTCAGTCTGGAAGTTTATAGGTTTCCAGGAATGTATTCATATCTTCTAGATTGCTTAACTTATTGACATAAAACTGTTGATAGTAATTTCTGATGATTGTTTCTATTTCCTTGGTGTTAGTCATGATCTCTCCCCTTTCATTCATAATTTTATTAATTTGGGTCCTCTCTCTTTTCTTTTGGATTAGTTTGGCCAGTGGTTTATAGATATTATTAATTATTTTAGAAAACACATTTCTAGTTTCATTGGTGTGTTCTACTGTATTTTTAGTTTCTAATTCATTGATCTCTGCTCTACTCTTAATTATTTCCTCTTCTTGTGTGTGGGATTAGCTTAGTTTGTCGATGATTTTCCAGTTCCAGGTATAAAGAGAGTTGGAGTATTTGAGATTTTTCATTTTTTTTTTTGAGTGAGGCTTAGATGGCTATACATTTAGACCCCCTTTGCCATATCCCATGAGTTTTGGATTGATTGATGTATCTTCATTCTCATTGGTTTCCATAAATGTTTAAATTCCTTGATTTCTTGTTTGATCCAAACGTTCTTGAGCAGGATGGTCTTGAGCTTCCAAGTGTTTAAATTCCTTCTAAACTTGTTCTTGTGATTGAATTCCAGTTTCAAGGCACTGTGGTCAGAGAATATGCAGGGAATAATCTCAATCTGTTGGTACTGGTTGGGCCCTGATTTGTGACCTAGTATGTGGTATGTTCTGGAGAAGTTCCATGTGCACTCCAGAAGAATGAGTATTCTGTTGTTCTAGGGTGGAATATTCTGAATATATCTATGAGGTCCATATGGTCCAATGTGTCATTCAAGGCTCTTATTTCTTTGTTGATTCTGTTTAAATGGCCTTTCTATTGCTGAAATGGTGTGTTAAAATATCGTACAATTATTGTATTGTTTCAATATGACTAGTTTGCTTAACAGTTGGCTTATGTAGTTGGCTGCTCCCATTTTGGGGGCATAAATTTTTACAATTGTTAGATCTTCTTGGTGGAGAGAGTCTTTAAGAATGATATAATATCCTTCTGTATCTCTAACTATAGTCTTTAATTAAAATTGAGTTCATCTGATATGAGAATCACTACACCATCTTTCTTTTGAGGTCCATTGGCATGAAAGCTGTTCTCCATCCCCTCACTTTCAGTCCGGATGCATCTTTAAATTCAAAATGTGTCTCTTGTAGAAAGCATATGGACAGTCCTGTCATTTTATACTGTGTCATTTTATGGGAGCATTTAAACTGTTTGCATTGAAAGTGATTATTGAAAGATACATTTTTTTAAAAGATTTTATTTATTTATTTGACAGAGAGAAACACAGCGAGAGAGGGAACACAAGCAGTGGGAGTGAGAGAGGGAGAAGCAGGCTTCCCACCGAATAGGAAGCCCAATGTGGAGCTCAATCCTGGGACTCCAGGATCATGACCTGAGCCGAAGGCAGTCGCTTAACCAACTGAGCCACCCAGGCGCCCCAAAAGATACATTTTTATTGACATCATGTGGCCTGTGAAGTCTTTGTTTCTATAAATTGCCTCTATAAATCTCTGTTCTGTGCCACTCTTGGGTTCTTTCCTCTTTCATAGAACCCTCCTTGATATTTCTTGTAGTGCTGACTTGGTGGTCACATAATCTTTTAAACCTTGTGGATCTTGGAAGCTCTTTATCTCTCCATTCATTTTGAATGTTAGGCTTGCTGGATAAAGTATTCTTGGCTGCATAGTCTTCTCATTTAGTGGCCTGAATATATCTTGTCAGACCTTTCTGCCTTACCAGGTTTCTGTGGACAGGTTTGACATTATTCTGATAGTCCCTTCTCTGCACTTAAGGGCTCTCTTCCCCCTAACTGCCCTTAGGACATATTCTTTGAATTAATGTTTGTGGATTTCATAATTATGTGCCTGGAGGTTTTTCTAGCCTCATTGATCTTGTGTGTGGGGGGTGTCCTTTTTGCCTCTAGGATATGAACACTAGTTCTAATCCCCAGATTAGGGAATTTTCATCCAGGATTTGTTCTACTATATCTTCTAGTCTCTCTGTATCTCTCTCTCTCTCTACTCTCTCAGGAATCCCAATAATTCTGAGATTGGAATATTTCATGACATCATTCATTTTCTTAATCCCATTTTCATGGGTTTTTATGTTTGTTTTATCTTCTCCTGCTTCTCCTTCTCAATCAATCTGTCTTCTAGATCACTAATATGATCTTCTACTTCACTTACCCTAGCTGTTAGAGTATTTAGATTAGATTGGATCTCATTGGTAGCATTTTTAACCTCTTCCAGGTCAGCTCTCACTTCTGTTGTTAGAGATTCTATTTTGCCACTAACGGTCTTTCCCAAGTTAGCCATTCCTTGGATAATTGCTACCCTGAATTCCATTTCTGTCATTGTTCATGTCCATATCCAGTATTTCTGTGAAATACTGGTTGCAGTCTCTGAATTTTTCTTCTGTTGCGTGTTAGTCTTCCAAGTCATTTTGGTGAAGGGTCATTGCCGGGTTATATAGCTGAATATATCAACCATGATCTAGGCAAGTTGCTTCCTGGAAGGTTTTGGAGCAATTCGAAGTCACCACCAAAGAGAAAGAAAAAAATAAAAAAAGAGAGAGAGAAAGAGAAATAAAAGAAAGAATAAAACAGCCAAATGGGCCCCACAGGTAGGATTTATATGGCACAGAACCAAAAATGAATAATCAAAAAGACCGGCAAAAGTAAAAGACAGGTGGAAAAAAAAAAAAAAAAAAAAGCAAAAGCCAACCCAAATGACCCCCAAGAATAATATTTATATAGTACAAAGGCAAAAACAAATACACAGAAACCCTGACAGAAGAATAATATGGGAAGGTGGTTCCAAACCCTCGATGTGGGTGACAAGAGTATTTCTGTTCTTCCTGGCTCTACCTTGTTATCTTTGCTAATGGACTCAACTTTCCAGAGATATAGGGAAATTATAACTGGTTTATATATAGAGGTAGTATTGAGTAGCAAAAAAGGATTCCCTTGATGCTTATATTTATATGTATATCCAAGGAAAAAAGAAAGAAAGAGAAAGAAAAAAAGAAAGAGAAAGAAAGGAAGAAAAAAAAGAAAGAAAGAAAGAGAGAAAGAAAGAAAGAAAGAAAATATGTATGAAAAAAGTTCAAGTTAAAAAGTTATTATGGAATGTTGTATTAAACATCAAATTGTAATAATAAGTAGGCTAAAAAATTAGAAGAACAAGAATTGTGAGGATGAATTTAAAATCTAAAAAAATTAAAAAAAAACCTGTATCTATAAAATATACAGGTTTTGGGGCAGTACTGGGAGGTTAATATATTGTTTTTCCGTGATGTTGCTGTTTTACAGTTTTATGGAGACCCTTTGGAGGTTGTCCTCTTGTTCTTTTGGCTTGCCTTCTTGGTAAGGGGCCCCCTGCTTTGTTTTTCAGCCAATCTTGTTTGGACTGAGTCTTCCTGCCTCCTATCAAGAGGCTGAGCTCTGTGGAAACCGGTTTGTCAGGCTTTTGTTCACTGGAGGTTTTTGTTCTTTGGTGGACAAGGTGTCTTTTCGGAGAGTCAGTGCAAAGTAAGCTGTCCTCACCCAGATTTCTGTCTCAAAGAGAAGCCTCAGTCTGCTCCCCTCTGAATTGTTCACAGCACACAGACTCCCCTTCTGCAAACTCCCCTGCACACTGCCACCTCTCACAGGTGGTGCGCACCCCCAGTCATGGCCACAATGGTTGCCTGAGACCCCTGCTTGTCTCTGTACCCCCTTATCACAGAAACTGTGGGTGATATTGCTTTGGGTGAACCTGCCTTTGCTGGGACTGCTGTCTGGAGCCTACACCCACATTGAGTACACTCAGACCCTGTATCCATGCACTTCAGGCAGAAGTTTGGAGGCCAAAGGCTGGAGGCCAAAGGGCCTCCGACGATAGCCTGTGCCAGTCACTCTCAGGTGCAGGCGGGAGTGCACTCAGCCGCAGCGGTGGTGCAAGCAGTGCAAAGCCAGGGGCTCAGGAACCACAGAGTGGAGTCCCCACTGGGCTCACTCAGGCATGGGTGGGTGCCAGTTGCACCTATCCTGGGATGATGGGCTTAGGTCATGCTGATTCCACCAGTTGCCCCTTAAGACCCTTTTTTTTTTTTTCTTTTTTTTGAGTGCTTTTAACTAGATTCCAAGTTGATGCTGGTCCCCAAGCAAAGGACACTGTCATATTGGGTTATTATTTTCCAATGGGTCATTTCTGATGGCTCTTTCCCCCTTCTATTTATCCTCCAATATCAGTCCAATTGCTCCCACTCTGTTTCACTTCTCCACCAATGTTCTTCTGCACCCACAGAGATCCAGAAGTGTGTAATCTTACATCTTACATTCAGTAAGTTTTCATCTGGTTACTCTAACCATCAGTGATAAACTATTCCTAAGAATATACTTTTCCTCATGGATTTTTGAATTATATTTGATCATCTGAACCTGATTTTTTTCATTTAAAAATTATCTGGTAATCTACTTTAAAAAATCTAGAAATATATTTCAGTAATCAAAACCTTGTTTAAACTGCTGAATATGTAAATATTTTAATTTATTCCCCCAATCAATATATTCAAATATATCTGTTTACTTTTACACTAAATATATTTTTACTTTTCATCTCTGTGTCATTATAATTTTGTTTAAGGTTTTATTGCTTTTGGCTACCTCTTTTTTTTTTTAATAAAGATTTTATTTATTTATTTGACAGGGAGAAACAGACCTAGAGAGGGAACACAAGTAGGGGGAATGAGAGAGGGAGAAGCAGGCTTCCTGCCAAGCAGGCAGCCCGATGTGGGGCTCGATCCCAGGTCTCCAGGATCATGACCTGAGCCGAAGGCAGTCGCCCAACCAACTGAGCCACCCAGGGGCCCCTGGCTACCTCTTTAATAGGCCAGATCATCTTTCATTTTAGTTATATCCCTCTCACTGCCTGATGTAAAATAAAAGTATAGATAGTGTGGTTGAAAGAATAAGAATTTTAAATTTGAGTATAATGCCAACTTCTTATAAGTTAGGGAACTTAATATTATATACTTATGAATCAAACATTTAAGTCTTGGTATCACCAAATTCCTTCAGGCCTTCCCTATTACCAAATTTAAGAGACATTTAACTATTTTCTTTAAGGTTCACAGAGAGATCTCAAGTGTTTTCTTCTCTCAGCTACTAGTTTGATCTAGAGGGAAGGAAAGTCAAAAGTGCTCACAATAAAGTTGAATGTGGAAATCATGATCAACATAGGATGACCTTTCTTCTGGTCAAACTTTCTCAGACACTTGTTGATTCAGTTTTGACAACTCATTCTCCTTAGGTTGCAATTAGACGCCCAGGCTTGATGATGTTTCTCACATACCATCTCTGGTCCTTATATGACTCTTCTAACTCTACTGGCCATTAAGGGTCATTGTTTATTTTCATACTCTCCCTTTAGTATATATATGGAAATATGCAACTGCCAGAATTAGATGGCCTATTTGGCCTAGGTGAAAGATGCATCTTGCTCACTCAGATAAAACAGAAGAATCATCTAATAACATATCTAGGCAGAGTCCTAACCATATACATACTTCTGATGAAAGGTTGAAGTGGAAAAATAAAGGAAATTATATTTCCTATTTCTCCAATGGGCTGCAATTATTAGGCTTGATTTCAAGAGTTTGTTCATGTAACAAGCTTAAATATATAAATATCTTTGAATTTATAGGTAGAGATAGAAATCAAAATAGGCTGAGGGCTTGAAGATTTTGTCTTTTGAATCTTTCAGCCCAGGGGATTCTGTAATAAATGCTTAGTCTTAATGAGGGTGAATGGAAGAACAGCTATGGATAATTCTACTACCATTTATGATCCAGTTTTGCTTTTCACAGCATGAATGAGTTAACCTTTACAGTAAGTCAACCAAAATATATCTCTATTAATACGTATATTTAACATAAATTTGGTAAGCAGTAATGGGTTTAAAGGCAGGCTCTATCTATTTGTAGTAAAATGTTTAAAGAAGAGATAGATCCAGCATGAAAAGAAAGAACAAGAGTGTTAGAAACAAAAACCTGACTTTCCTATTTCAAAACAGATTTCTTAGAGTGGAGAAAATGTTTTTAATTCAACATGACTTGTTTTCATAACCTTGCATTGATTATTATAAGGAAAGAACTAAAATTTCGGATTTTTAATCAAACTTTGTGAGTTTTGGTAATATGAGCTACCTCTCTGAGTACTGCCATAACTAGGAATTAACTGTCAGATCCATGGATAGTAGTGGCTTCATTTAAATAATTTTTCAAATGATTTTATTTATTTGACAGAGAGAGAGAAGCAGAGGGAGAGGGAGAAGCAGACTCCCCAATGAGCAAGAAGCCCAGGGGACTCAATCCTAGGATCCCAAGATCATGACCTGAGCTAAAGTCAGATGCTTAACTGACTGAGCCATCCAGGTGCTCCATTTCAACATATATATTTTTAAAACCACAGTGTTCCCTGAAACAATGTAGCAATGTTTCTTCAAGTAAAAACAATCTTATCTCACAATTCCTTCAAATCTTAATGCCTGCAGCTTTTAGGCAGTATTTCAAAAGTAGCCCTGAAGGCTACTACAATTAATGAAAGCCCAATAAACTACCTTCTAAATGTTTCATTTTTATAAGAAAATATCACATATTCATTCCTATAGAAGAGTTGAAATGGAGATATTGATATAGGTTGAGTTTCAGTCAACATATGTAAGGCTATAAGGACTTCTTTAAAGAAAATTTTGAAGAATCACAGAAGGCACTTCAGTTTCAGTAGAGTAGTGGTGGGAAATTGAAGTCTTTGAGTAAAGAATAAGAAAGGAGCACTCTATATTCCTCTTTGACTCATTTGATCTTAGCTGTTAAGGGCTAGTTGCTTTTCCCCTCATTTGTGTAAACAACTTGGTATGGGAAAAATAGATTATTACTAAGCTGGATGTCATTTTGTAGGGAGCCCGGAACCTGGCGGTGTCCACAGTTGAGGTGTAGCTTCTGGACTCAATAGCTCGGACGTTCGCGGCCGGGCAGGTTAGAGTTAAGGAGTGAAACTCCTGGTACCCGCCTATTCGGCCTCCCAATGAGCAATGCTAACCCTTGTAGACTAGAGGCAGCAAGCACGTAGGCAACAGTAGTCATGTAGGCAGTTTTACTATTATGGGGTCTTAATCTTACCTAGAGGCTTGAGGCGCCTCCCTTGTTGTTTACCTCCTTAAAGAATTAGTGAAGTAGTGTAGGATGAACAAAGAATCAGTGTCATTGAACTTGGGCATGATCAGGGGTATGCATAGAAGTCATGTAACCTTGTTATTGTCACCGTTCCTTGTTCGATTGAGCACAGTCTACTATAAAAACTTTGTAATCCTTAATAAAATCGGCATTGCTTGGACATCATCCGCTTTGTCCCTCCTGTCCCCCTCTCTTTTATTTTTCATCTTGTCTTTGTCTTTGTTTTCCCATCTCCTTGCCCTCAGGTTCAGCTTACATTGTCTCGCCGGCCGCCCGGCTGCGGCATCATTTTAGTTAGATATGTTGTACATACTACCTTAATTTTAAAATTGTACTTGTTTTCTACTCTATCATGCCATTCATGAGGATTATCGGCTGAGAGACTGAAGTGCTTGGATGCCTGTGAAAGAAAAATCTGTTGATACCTTAATTAAAATACTTATCACAAAGTTCTGAAGGTCAAAGGAGAATAATCCCAGGTAAGTCTTAGGAATTTCCTGCAACTCATTTCCACATACAAAGAGTTTCACAATTTTTCTTCTTCACCCAATAACCTTATACCAGAAAGTGGCTGTAGTTTACATACCTTTCTTCATCCTAACCAGGACTGATCATTTTTCTACAAACTATTTTTATTTTTTTAAAAGATTTTATTTATTTGACAGAGAAAGAGATCACAGGTAGGCAGAGAGACAGGCAGAGAGAGAGGAAAGCAGACTCCCTACTGAGCAGAGAGCCAGATGTCGATCCCAGGACCCTGAGATCATGACCTGAGCGAAAGGTAGAGGTTTAACCCACTGAGCCACCCAGGCACCCCTACAAACTATTTTTTAGTTGTTCTTTATTTCCTAGCAAATAAGAGTACATTTCCAGATTTAGACTTTTTTTTTTTTTTTTTGGACTCAAAATCCTTGTTTTAACAGCTTCTTCTTAGAGATAAGCCACAGAGGTTATTTTTTAATGTTACTTCCCTTACCTCATCCAGTTTTTTAATTTCTCTTTTTTAAGTACCGAATTTTACAACCAACTTTATCAACATTGGTTGGATTAAAATCCTAGCTCTTAAATGTCAGGGCTTGTAAAACTTGCTTGGAAAAGACCTAGCTCAATAAAACGATATCAGTGTTTATTAAATCCTACATGATAATGATAAAGATTCAAAGGACGATGTTTTTCCTCCCCCCACAATAACATCAGCATTGTGCTAGTGGGCAACAGAACATATTGCACCTTATCATTCATGTTCATTTACATGTGGTCTTTGTTTGGTCTGGCATAATATTATTACAGGTTAAGAAATTGTCCTTTCAATTGCAGTAAGAACAGTGCAATGGACTTAGTGTTGTCTAATAATTATTCAGCTCTGTTGCAAAGGATTTTTGTTTTGCCTGTGATTGTAGGAGACTTGCTACCTAGAAGCTTAGCAGCAGAGGAGCTGTTTGCTAACAATGATCACTGACTGTCAGTACATGTTAGCAAGGAGAAGGGCAGAGAATAATACACAGAGAGACAGTAAGTGTGGTTGTCAAAACAGCTGTCATGTATGAAGCAACTTCAATGAGAAAAGTATTTTATAGTGATCTCAATACATAGCACAACCTGATTTTATTCATTCATTATGTTTGAAATTTTTCTCAGAGTGAGGGAGAACAGAAAATAAATTCTCAAATAGCTTAGCAAAATTGCTCAAATAGCTTAACAAATTAAGCACAATGCATTCTTAAAATCAGGTGAAAAAAAATGAAAAAACAGAAAACTTATTTCATTATGTTTACTTGAAATATTTTGTCATGTTAACTAGTAGTAATATAGTTTCAAAATAATATGAGCCCAGGGGCATTTTGTAATAGAAATGGAAATAACATTAGAATCCTTGGAATTCTGTTTTACTGACCACTGTCTCCTACTTAACTTTTTTTTTTCTCCTTTTAAATTCTTTTGATTGTGTTCTTTGGCTACATTCAATCCTTAACAATATAATAAATCACTTAAAAGAAAATAAAAACAATCAGATGTAAGTTCAGGCCTTCAACTTTTTTTTTTTTTTTAAAGATTTTATGTATTTATTTGTCAGAGAGAGACACAGCAAAAGAGGGAATACAGCATGGGGAGTGGGAGAGGGAGGAACAGGCTTCCTGACAAGTGGGGAGCCTGAGGTGGCCCTTGATCCTAGGATGCTAGGATCATGACCTGAGCCAAAGGCAGGTGATTAACAACTGAGCCACCCAGGTGCCCCAGGCCTTCAATTTTCTTAACGTTTATTACAGTAGCTAACAGTATTAACTATCCATCATTCTTGATTTCCTCCTTATCATCATCTTTTCCTACTTTCCAATGTCTCCTTTTGCCTCTGCTATTGCCTAGTCTTCCTCTTTCTCATCCAAAATGTAGTTGTGTCCTAAAGCCCTGGTTTTGCAGCTTTTATTTTCATTGTCCCTTCCTTCCATTAGTAAGTCAAGCAGATTCCCAGTTTGACTATCTTAAACTGATGATATTGGCCTGTCTCACTTCCCACCCCAAGAGGCATATAAAAATCATGTATTTCCGGTAATCTTAGGCTGACCTTGTTACGATGTCTGGTCAGGTTCTGTGTGTGTCTTCTGAAGTGAAGAGAAATTCATCTTTAACTTTTTCTTCTCAGTGATATGTAGGTAGTCCAAAACCATTTCAATCTCCCAGAGCAAATATCAATAATAGTTTCAAAACACCTACCTCTCCCTACAATCAACAGAATCTAAAGATAAGTATGACAAGTTTAAATATTCTGATCATGTAACTTTTTGTCTGAAAGTGTTTTAGTGACTCCATATTTGTGAAAAGAAGGGCCATATGTACCCCAATGTTCATCACAGCAATAGCCACAATCGCCAAACTGTGGAAAGAGCCAAGGTGCCCATCAACAGATGAATGGATAAAGAAGGTGTGGTACATATATACAATGGAATACTATGCCTCCATCAGAAAGGATAAATATCCAACTTTTGTAGCAATATGGACTATATTGTATGGATTATACTGAGTGAAATAAGCCAAGTAGAGAAAGTCCAAGTATCACATGGTTTCACTTACTTGCGGTGCATAAGGGGTAACCTAGAGGACAGTAGGAGAAGGAAAGTAAATGGGAAGTAGGGTAATCCAGGGAGAG
>PITA01008450.1:0-84379 GCA_004023965.1 Spilogale gracilis
GGCTGAGAAAGGGGAGGAGTCCATGATGACTCTCGGTTTTTCTGCTTGGTGTCCTGCTGATCCTGGGAATATAGGAGGAGCAGGGGTGACGGAGGTGGGAAGGAGATGATGAGCTCAATTTTACACATGCTAAATTTTTTTTAACTTTAGTCAGTGAACATATACTGCAATATTGGCTTCTGGAATAGAATTCAGGGACTCATCCCTTACATACAACACCCAGTGTTCATCACAACACATGCCCTCCTTAATTCCCATCCCCCATCTAGCCCATCCCCCACTGGCCTCCCTCCATCAACCTGCAGATTGTTCTCTAGCATTAAGAGTCTCTTACGGTTTGTTTCCCTGGACATACCAAATTTGAGGTCTCTCTGTATCATTCAGGTATAACAATGACTTCCAAAGAAAGAAATCTTGCAAAAGAGATGAGGCTTGTTACTTGCCCTTATGTTTTGAGCTAAACTTGGGGTGTGTCTGATGCAGTCATCTAAACAGACATAGAAAAGACACCAAAGCAGGCCTAAGACCAAGCAACAAGACCTCTACCAGGTAGAGAGTGAAAAAACAAGCCTCCTCAGGCCCTCTCAACCTGCCCTGTGTCTTGCTAGTTTATGTTCCTGCTATTCCAATAGTGCAGGTGTCTAAGTAGCTCTGCTGCAAAGTATACTAGGAAGGAGATTAAATGGGCAAAATGGTCACAAAAATCTACTTTTTTTTCTTTTTTGGACACACATCTTGGCTTCTGTGGTAAGTGAAAACAGAATAAAGACAAATATAAAAAATAAAGGTTGCAGGCCCACATTCTTCTAAAATCATGTTTGAGGGGAGGAAAAGAAAAGTGTTGATTTCGCTCTTGTCTTATTTTTCTAATAACTGTATTGAGATCTAATTCATGCCATATAACTAGAGCCTGTGATGTCCCTCCTCAGATAGCACACTCTGTGGCACAAGCAGAGTCACCGGGATAGCCACGGTTTAGCAGGGCTCTTTGTTTCTCTCTCTGGTATCTCTGTGAAGCTGTCTGCCTCCTTCTGTTAGTCTACACTAATTTCTGGCTGATTTCTCTATTGTTTTCAACAATCCTTGAGGCATAAATTGCTGCACGGTTTGATTCAATTCAATGCAGTCTGAGTTAGCTTTGAAGTTTGTTTGAACTCCAGGAGGGCTCTTCCTAGCTGGGTTATCTCTGGTAAACAATATGGCCTGTGGTTTAGCTTGTTGCTCTCGGAGAGCGACCAGCTTCCTCCTCCTTGCTCACCATCAAAATCTCTGTTATTTCTAGAGCACTCTTAATTTTGAATTTCGAGTAGTCAGTTCTTCTTTCAAGTAGTCAGTTCCTTGGGGGAGTACTACAAAACTTTCTGTTCTTTTTTTTTTTTTTAAAGATTTTATTTATTCATTTGACAGAGAGAGAGAGCACAAGCAGGAGAGCTAGAGGCTGCACTGGAAGCCCGATGCAGGGCTTGATCCCAGGACACTGAGATCATGACCTGTGCTGAAAGGAGACGCTTAACCATCTGAGCCACCCAGGCATCCCCAAAGCGTTCTGTTCTTATGAATTGACTCTCCCCCTGAGCCCTTGCTTTGACCACTGGATAGGGATGGGAGGCTCTGGTCTCCTTGGATCACCTCTCCCAGTGTGGAACCTCTGCCCTATAAGCCAGTAGTGGGTAAAGGTGCTTAGGACCCTTGTATTCTCTTCAAAATATATAAGGGACATCTGTAACTCAAGAGCAACCAGAAAAACAACCTGATTTTAAAATGGGCAGAGGATATGAATAGGGGTTTTTCCAAAAAAGATGCATAGCTGGCCAGCAGGTGCATGAAAAGTGCTCAATATCACTCATCATCAAAGGTGTGCAAATCAAAACCACCATGAGACATCCCCTCACACCTGTCAGAATGGCCATTGTCAAAAAGATGAGAAATAACAAGCATTGGCAAGGATGTGGAGAAAAGGGAACCCTTATGTATTGTTGGTGGGAATGCAAACTGGTGCCACCACTGTGGAAAACAGAATGGAGGCTCCTCAAAATATTAAAAATAGAACTACCACATGATCCAGCAAATTCCCTTTTTTGCATCTATCCAAAGGAAACAAAAGCATTAACTGGAAAAGATACCTGCACTCCCATGTTCATCTGTGGCATTATTTGCAGTAGCCAAATATGGAAACAATCTAAGTGTCCAATGACAGAGGAATGGATTTTAAACATGTCTATGTACAATGGAATATTATTTAGCCATAAAAAAGAAGGAGCTACTGCCATTTGTGACAACATAGATGGACCCAGGGGCATTAGGCTGAATGAAATACACCAGACAGAAAGACAAATACTATAATATCTCACTTATCTGTGGAATCTAGAACAAAACAAAACTCACAGATACAGAGAACAGTGAGTGGAGGGGGGGTGCAAAATGAGTGAAGGGGGTCAAAAGGCACAAACTTCCAATTATAAAAGAAGTAAGCTCTGGGGATCTAATGTACATCATGGTGACCATGATTAATACTAGATAGTATGTCTGAAAGTTGCCAGGGGAATAGATCTTCACAGTTCTCATCACAAGAAAAAAAATTGCAACCATGTGTGGTGATGACTGCTCACTCGATTTGTGGTGACCACTTTGTCATATGTACAGATATCAAATCATTATGTTGTGCACCTGAAACTAATATACTGTTATATGCCAATTATCTTAATTTTTAAAAAATTAAAAATAACAAAAATAAATATAAATTTGAAAAGAGATAACAATGGAGAAAGGAGATGGGCTACAAGGCTTTTCGTGGTTACCAGAAAACACAAAATGTGATCCCACAGATAACCAGGTACCAACCTGCATGATCTTCTTTATGCCTGGAGGCCTAAATAATAACTGGTTTCCAAAGTAATTTGGAATAATATTGCACCTTTAAAACTATAATCCTTTCGAGAGATACCAGCAGTGTAATTTTCACAAATGTCATAAAATCAATTAATTCCCATCACTTGACCAAGACACTTCTGGTCCATTCTTAATCAGCTTGTGGCCAAGGAAAGAGACCCAGGTAGAAGAAGTGTGGCCTTATTACTGGCTTATGATTATGGTCAAGCTTGACTCAGCTTGAGTTTAATGACTCAGCTTCAGTTACTTTATCTATATGTTTCCTTTATCCATTAAAAGAACTTACATGAAAATTCCTAGCAGTGTTTTATGAGAAATAAAGTCTAGAATGCTAGGGGATGTTTCCTATGTCTTGAAATGGGCTTATTTTATGGAGATGGTGTACTTCTCCCCCAGGGTAGAAAGGAAAGTTACTTTTTGCCTATCAAACTTAGTTTGACTATGTGAAAAACTTGAAGACCTGACACGGAACTTAATAATATTACTTTTAACACAAGTTTGGCTAATAATTCAAAACTAAGATATATTCTCTCCAGGACCCAACCAAAAGACCATGTTGTGTGCTTTAGGGCAAAGTGCAGAGACCCGTGCCCGGCTGGTTGGGTTCAGATCCTGGATCAGCCACTTCCTAGCTGCGAGAGCTTGGGCTTTTTGTGCCTCAGCCAAATGAGGGTAATGCTTTATGGGCTGTGATGGGGCTTTAATGAATGAAAAGACCTAAAGATGCGTAGAGCACAGCTGGCAGAGAGCAAGCCCCCTGCAAGCAAGAGCGATGATAAACGTGATGCCATGAGCTTGGATATTTGCCCCCATGGAAAGTTCTCATCCTGTCCCAAATGAATTCTTTCAGATTCCTTAAAAAAAAAAAAAAAAGGCTTCCTCAGAGAGGCATCCTAGAAAGCCTCTGGAAAAAAATATCTTCAATGCAAAGGAAGCCATTGGTCATCAAGAGGACCAATGTGAGAAAAGGCAAATTCGTTGTCCTGGGCATCAAGTCCCTGGAAATGTTGGAAGTGACAGCATGTCTGATCAAGTGATGCCATTCAAGACATTTCGCCAAGGGTGATGCTCTAGGACGAAATTAAGAGGAAAATGACAAATAAACTGTGGCAACTAATCAATACATAGCCCAGTATGGAAGCTAACGCAGTCCGTTTCAAGAGCAGGACCTGAATTTTGCAGAGCCCGCCTTTTCTGTGGTCAGAATAGGGTTTTGTTATAATCATGTTGAGAATTGCAGAGATTAGTGCCCTGAAATCATTGTCATTGCAGTATGAATATTTATTTCTTTTGTGTTCCTTAATAGTTGGAAAATGAATGATAGATATGGAGATGGGTAGACAGGTACACAGTTGTTATTGGTATGATCCTATTTCAATAGTGCAGTGGAAGAAATTCATTTGAAATTACACTGAATTTAAAATAGGGCCGGAGAGAGAGACATTGTCAGGGCTGGATGTGGATTCCAGATTAAACATAAAAGCAGAAGTCTATGCCTTTTATCTTCTGATTTATCTACCTTATAATAATTGTTACTTTATTTCAGACATGTTTCTCAGGGACCAGCACTTCAGCCCTGTCTCCCCTTACATGCATTAATATCCTCTTTGGCATAGAATCCTACCTTCTCACCTTTAGCTCTAAAACGGATTTAGTAGGGCACCTAGGTGGCTCAGACATTGAGTGTCTGCCTTCGGCTAAGGTCATGATCCCAGGGTCCTGAGATCAAGCCCCACGTTGGGCTCCTTGCTCAGCGGGGAGTCCGCTTCTCCATCTCCCTCTGCCTTCCTCCCTGCTTGTTCTCTCTCTCTCTAATTAATTAATTAATTAATTAATTAGACCGATTTAGTCACATTGGTCCTCTCCAGAAGGGATTGCCACCTGCCAACTGCCAGAATGAATGACTACAGGTCAGGCCACTGGCCCCTTCAGCAGGCACCTGTGGGGTAAAGTTTGAGGGCACTGAACACAGCACTGGGAGGTGAGGACCTTGCACAGTACTGGGTAGCGAAGCACAGCCCACGGGCCAGAGCTGGCCCGCCGCCTGGTTTTGTAGTTAAAGTTTTATTGGACCACAGCCATGTCCGTTCAGTATGTATTTCCCATGGCAGAGTCGAGCATTGCAAAAGAGACCATCTGGTCCACAATGCCTCCAATATTTATCATCTAGCCCTTTACAGGAAAAGTTGGCCTTCTGTTGCATTAGACGGTTGTTTGCGATTTACAGTGCTCCAACGCATTTAACGTTCCTGGGAGAAAATCGAAAATAAACCCAGCAATACTTGCTGCCTTGATTTGTTTGCTTAGCATCAACTCTGACCAGCTCTGGCCGAAACTAACGAAAGGGTGATTCTTGAAAACAGCCCGAGAGGGTGTCCCTGTGAGCCTCAGCTTATGAGGTCCCACTGCCTGGAATGCGCATCCCATTCATCCTCCTCATTCTTTCCTACCTGCCTCCTGTTGGGCCTTCAGGATTCTCACCAAATCAAACCTCCTTCGGGAAGTCTTGCCTCACCCCAGACCCCAGGCAAAAGAAAGCATTCTCCAATTTCCGGGTCTCATGGTATGGAAGCCTGGCCCAGCGGGACTCACACGGGCTCGTCGCCACCCCCCCACACAACCATCTACTCCATTGTGGACTCTGCAGAGCCCGCAGCAACATTGTATCTGTCTCCATCACCCAGCCTTATAAGACCCGGTCATTCGTTAAAGCTGCGCTCAGGTTTTCGGTAAGTGGTTGGCATATCATCCCCACACTGCACACCCCACTGCTTGCGTCCGTTTCCACTCTGCCCCTCTGGAGTCAGCAGCTCGAGTGGACTTCTCATAGGGTAATTCAGCTCGTGTCACTCCTCTGCTCGAACCCTACACTGGCTTGGACTTGGAATAAAATCAGAAGGCTGACCATAGCCTGAAGGGCCCCGCGTGACCCAGCTCCCTGCCTGTGCGGCCACCACCGGCTTTCTCTTTTTTCATTCCAGAAACACGGTCTCCTTGCTGTTCTAATTCATTCGGTCACCTCCTCCAAGAGGCCCTCCTTCCTGGAAGGAGCCAAGTAGGCCCTCTGCTGCTCTCTATGTCCTTAAATCTGTCTCACTTTACAGCGCTTATCACTCCCTGGCATCGCAGTGCAGATCCGCTTCCTGTGTTTATTACGGGCCTTCCTCACCAGGCCCTATCGCAGCTGGGGAATGGGGCCTGGCATGCAGTAGGCGCCCGGGGGCCAAGTGAGTAGAGGTCTGGTCCCCCGTGGACACTGCTACCATGTTTTCATCATTTCCGTGCCATAGTATGTGCTTATGGCAATGTTTCACAAATGGGAAAATGTGATAGGGAAATCTGGGGCTTAGGAGTAGACAGATCTTAGTTCAAAGTCTAGGTCTACCATATAGTAGCTGTGTGACCTCTCGGGGCCTTAATTTACCTTGAGTTAATAAGGGGATAATTGTGTCCACAACACAGGGCTGTGGTGAGGAATACATGAGATAACACATTATGTTGTGAATTATCTTTTTATTTATTTATTTTTAAAGATTTTATTTATTTGACAGAGAGAAACACAGCCAGAGAGGGAACACAAGCAGGGGGAGTGAGAGAGGGAGAAGCAGGCTTCCCGCCAAGCAGGGAGCCCGACGTGAGGCTCGATCCCGGGTCTCTGGGATCATGACCTGAGCCGAAGGCAGTCGCTTAACCAACTGAGCCACCCAGGCGTCCCATGAATTATCCTTTTAAAGACAGCCTACAACGGCCACCCAGGTTGCTCAGTCTGTGAAGCGTCTGCCTTCAGCTCAGGTCATGGTCCCAGGGTCCTGGGATCGAGCCCTTCCCCCTCCTGCTACTCCCTCTGCTTGTGCTCTCTCTCTCTCTCTGTCAAGTAAATAAATAAAATCTTTAAAATAGATTTAAAGACAGGCCACAAAATGTTATGAATGATGTAATCCCATTTTTGCAAACGAGTTTGTGTTTCTTTATGATTCTGTGGCTTTCTCTTTCTTTCGTTTTACAGGAAAGTGCATTGTTTGAGTCATCAGTGAGAAATGGTCATTTAAATTTTGAAAAAAATGAAATGAAAATAAGACCATGCCCTTCCCACCACACGGTGCCGCCCAACTACTTTGGTGCCAAAGAGAAAACAAACAGAAAGCTACAGAGGCAGGGAGAAAACCTTGTTGCGAGGAGAGAATTAGAGACGAATAAGCTCATTGTCTCCTGTAGACCGTTTTCCTGGCTTAGAACGGGTTGGAAAGAGGGGCGTGGAGCTCGGAGTATCAGCTTCATACCTCAGAGTCACATGCAGAGCATGAAATGAGAGCGCGCGCCCACGGCCAGGAGAGTGTATGGTGGTTAAGGACACTTCTGGACTTGGGTAACTGGGGGGCAGATCTGAACTCCCGCCTTACTGACACATGGCCTCACCCTGATTCAATCTCTGTTTCCTCCTGTGTAAAGAAGGGAGAATAACAGAGCGGCAAATTCACTGTGAGGACTCAATTAGCGAATGGCCTGCTGATATCTAGGAAGTACTGGGTTTGTGCCCTATTCACCCTGTGTCCTACTTTGGACCAAGCCCCTGCACCCCACCCCTCAGGATGGAGAATAAAGGAGAGCAGGGGAATAATGCCTCCTCTAACTCATTTTATGAGTTATCATTTTATGCCTCTTCTAACCACATTTTCCTGGGCCTTGTTTCTAGGCAGTGGAGAGCCAGGAAGGAGGGTCAGGGAAGGTAGGGAGTGAGTCAGCTTCGATTCTCTTTGTGTGGCTGGAACAAGTGTGGGAGGGAAGCCACTTGAGCAGCCACTGTACAGCAAGAAGCACTTGCCCGCCTGGCAGAGAGTGGGAAATAAAGAACATGGCAAGGCCGGGAGGTACGACACGAGCCAGCTGGGCAGCGGTGACAGAGGGGCAGCCATGAAGAGTCCTAATGTTTTGTGCAGGCTTGTGTGCAGCTGGCGCCCAGAGCTTGATGGGATGAGTGTTGTGTCTCCCCAAATCACATTCCTCCAGCTCTATAGAAGCCTAAGCCTGGGCTGCTCATCAAGCTGAAGTGGATTTTATTGTTGTGGATGCTGTTAACCACAAAACACGGACGGTGCAGAGGCAGGCGGATCGTCATGTTCCTCCTCTGCGGTATTAAACGTTGCAAGTCGTGATAAAGAGGTTATCAGGGTGAGTGAGATCCCCTCCCCCACCCCTTTCCTTCTTTCCGGAACAACATATTGAGGTGTGCAGTGTGCTGGGCTCTAGTGATGCAGACAGGGACACACCCCTTTGATCTGCCTTACAGGAGCACTCGGGTAGGGGAATCAGGCGGAGGCCAGGCAGTTAGAGTTCCCTGTGCACAGGGGGTCCCCCCAAAAGGAGCAGTGGCAATACCTATCAGGATGTGGATAGCTCTACTTCCCACTGGAGGCATTAGCTGGTTCCTGAAGGAGGTCGAGGAGTTTGCTCACGGCAAAGGCCTTGAAACAGGGGGCCATCAAGTGACAACCAGGTCATAGTAACCTACACACGTCCACATGTCAGGAGGACACTATCAATGCAAGACTGTGAGCCAGATGAGGGTCCTGGTTGAGGCTAAGGGCAATTAGAGCCCATCTTCTTAACTTGGGGCATTCAGGCTCCCGTGACATGCTCCCCCATGTCTGACCCCAAGCTCCCCTTCCAACATCATTGCCCCAATTTGGCCCCCTCCTCTAGCCCCCATCCCACTCTATCCACATCACCAGACATGCCTTTCCAGGTATAGTCCCATTCTCTAGAATGCTCTTCCTCACATCTGTCTTTGGCAGAGTCTAATCAACTGGTTATGGTCGAATTCCTCCTCAAATAAACTGGATCCTTTCCTTCCCTTCTATGCCCAGGACACTTAATACTTCTGTTAAGAACTTGACATAACCTTCCTTGTATAGCCAAAAGTTAAAAACACAAGCTTACAAGATGGGACCAAGGAGGGAGACAAACCATAAGAGACTCTTAATCTCAGGAAAGAAACTGAGGGTTGCTGCGGGGTAGGGTGGGAGGGATGGGATGATGGGTGATGGACATTGGGGAGGGTATGTACTATGGTGAGTGCTGTGAATTGTGTAAGACTGATGAAACACAGACCTGTACCCGTGAAACAAATAATACTTATACATTAATAATAAAAAAACCCACAAAAAAAACCCCACAAGCAGCTTGGGACTCAGGAAATCAGACTTAGAAACACTTCCTGTGTGATCTTAAGTATATCCATTAATGCTTTGAGCCCTGCTTCACCCTCTGTGTCCTAGAAATAGCAATATCTATAATAATACCTACTTACTGGAGTTATTTTTAGGATGATATGAGGTATTAAATGTAAATAATAGTACCTGACATATAGTGAGCACTCAATAAATTATAGCTATTTTTCCTAATAAAACCCTGTAACCCCCACCCTAAGTTATGAGAAACTAGAGGTCAATGAATATTATTAATCCTACTTCTCTTTAGTTTAGTGGCTAACACATACTAGGTGCTCAACAAAATTCGATCAGACCTTGAATCATGGTCTAGAAGGCACTGGGGAAATCCTGGGGTACTCCAAAGTTCAAGTTGCTGATCTAAGACACATGCATAACCCTAACACTATAAGACCCATACATTGTCTACACTTACCAAACGGCCCCCTGAGTTGAGGAAACCCCCCTTGAGGTTTGACTGAGGGTGGGTATATGTTTGAAAAGCCTTTTTTTTCAGGCCATGAGTGGAATACTTGGAATTAAAGTAGTATTACATGAGTGGGACTAGTGGAATGCTTCGGGTGAAATATCATCATAAACCGCTCATTCCCTCAAACAGTCACATGAATTGTCCATGAGCAGGTTAAAGGAGTGCTCCAGACTTCAGGATGAGAAGAGGTGAGAAAGGAAAATGAGCCACTGCGATCTGCTGGGAACAGCCCAAGGAACCACTGGGGAAGGGGCGGACATGGTGCGGCGACCCCATGCTTCTGCTGAGAACACTAGGGATCTTGGCGAGGAAGCAGGTGGGGGCTGATGCTGCTATTATTTTAAACACCACCTGAGTTCTCTCAGTGGGCCTGTATTGAATAGGAGGAGACAAACAAGAGAGGGACAACCACTGCCATGTGCTGTGACTGGTCACACTCTTATTAGTCTTCAACTCCCTGGAATAGACTTTCCGTACTGTTCTTAGCTCTGATTCCTTCTTAGTTCTCCACTCTTCTTTTGTCTTTGCCTTGTTTTGTCATCTATTCCTTTTTTCCCCCTGTTGAAGTTGATACATCTCTGTGACCCACAACGAATCTTTTTTTTGGAATGATGCAAAGCATAGATAATTTTTTTTTACGTAGATGATCTCATTTGATGCTCAGAACAGTCCTGTGCCTTAGATGTGATGGTCTTCAGAGAGTATGCAGTCTGGGAAAAGTCTTCTGACTCCAAGTCCAGTGCACTCTCCACCCACAAATGACCCGTTGAACCCTTACCCTGTGCCAGTGGCCTTGGCAAGGCTCTGGGTATCAGGAATTGACTTGGTGCCAAGCACATTCTCTTAGTCTTGTGAAGAGTATGTTGCCATCAACACCGATCTACACGTGGGGAAACTGAGGCTTATTAGACTCGCACCTAACAAAGGTAGGGAGTTCACTGGTGAGAGTATTAGAAGCCACTTCCTGCCGTCTACCCAGTCTGTTGTTGTTCAAGTCCCATGGGTCGATAATAGCAATACTAATAAGAGCTTAGTGCCTTGACCACCTACCAGGTGCCAGGTACCAGACTAAATCCCTGAATATCATGATCTCATTTAATCCTCATAATAATCCACCGAGGCAGGTACGATTACACTCTCTCTTCTCTCACTTCACTCCCTCTCCCTGTGTGATCTCATTAATACTCACAGCTAGATAGTATCTATCCTCAGATGGATGACAAATGCTTTTATCTAGCCCAGACTTCTCTGAGCATGCCAGACTAGTATTTCCAATTGCCTACTTGGTTTCTTATTTATTCATGCATCCATTTGGCAAATATTTATTGAGCACCTACTGTATACCCAGCACAGTTATAGATGCTATGCTAAAGACTATAATAATATAATAATATATAAAATAGACAAAAATCCCTTCCTTGTGGAGCTTATATTCTGGTAAGGCAAACACAAGAAGTGAGAAAAAATGGAAAATATATAGATAATACGAAGAGCTAGGTAAAAAGGCAGAGAAGAGAATACGAAATGTTGGAGGAGTGTTGATATTTTAGGTAGGATGGAGACAGAAGCCCTCATTGATGTAGTATTTGAGTAAAGGAGGTGAAGGAGGGAGGGAGGTAAGAGGGAGTCCCTAAAATACCTCCAAATCAGCATGTCTCAAACCCAACCCCCCATTTTCCCCTCAAAACCTAATCCTTTTCCAGTGATCTCAATGTCAGGAAATAATCCCACTATCTATCTGGTTAGTCAAGCCAGAAACGTAGGCATTAGCCCTGACTCCACACTTTCTCCCTTGCCCACACCTTTGTCACCATATCCAATCCACCACCCAATTCTGCTGATTCTACTTCCTAAATACTTCTCTCGAGGCAGCATGTATTTTCCCCTCTCCATTATCATCACTGTGAGCCAAGCCACCATCATCTCTCACCTGGACCAATGCAATGGCCTTGCTTCTACTCTGGCTCCCACCTTATTTGTTGGCCTCACAGCAGCCAGAATAACTTTTTCAAAATTCAGATCTGGGGGTGTCTGAGTGGCTCCATTGGTTAAGCATCCAACTCTTGATTTCACCCTCAGGTCTTGATCTTAGGGTCATGAGTTCAAGCCCTGTGTTGGGCTCCACGCTGGGCATGGAACCTATTAAAAATTTTTTTAATAATTAATAAACAGATAATCTGATCCTGCTTTCTCATTGCTTAAAGCTTACCACGGCGTTGTATGGCTCTTAATGGTAAGATGAAGACCAAACTCATGACCTATATGTGATATGACACCAATCTCTCCAGCCTTGTTGTACACCAGTATTGCCTCCCACACACAAACACACAAACACCAGCGGTGCTAGCTTTATTTGAGAACCTTAAACAAGGCATGTTCTTGCCATGATAAGGCCTTTTAACATGCTCTTCCTCCTTCCTGTAATGCCCTTCTTCACCTTTCTCAAGCAGACCTCTCTTACTTAGTTACCACCACCTTCACAGCCCAGTCCCCTCTGATCTTGATGACATCACATTTTTCTGTTGCAGTTTGTCATGACCCCTTGGATTTTCCCTTTCTGGCACTTTTGCTCATGTAATTTTATACCAATATGTCTATTTGATTTGCCCCACTAAATTGTCGGCTCTGTGAGGACAGGGTTTTGTATGCTCATCATTGCATCCTTGGTGCCTAGAACAGTGCTTAACACTTAAGTAAGTGCTCCACAAATGTTTGTTGAGTGAATGAAAGAAGAAGTGAATGAATCACCTTTTCATAGATGAGAAACAGTCTCGGAGAGGTAAAATATACCACTCAAGGCCACACAGCTAGCTGCTGGTAGAGCTGGGACTTGAGTCTAAATTTCTTAGACTCCATTTCCTATGTTTTTTCTCCTGCTTCTTCCACTTTTTGAGTTTTCTGTTTTGTTTTGTTTTCAACTTCACAAGTTACATGTGAATGCATTCATGCTGTAAAAATTAACACCAGAAAGATTTGTAGAGAGTAAAAAGTAGAATTCCCCTGGCCTTGCCCCTCCTGAGAAGTACCATGTTAACACTGTGGTATCTATATCTCCAGGGCTCCTTCTCTGCTGGTACTATATGTCTATACCTGTATCTTCATCTATTATACACACATACACATGGATTGACATAGTTTCACTCAGTTTTGTTTTTCACATTTATGGGTCATACTAGGTACATCCTTCTGAGTTTTCTTTTATTAACTTAAATAATAATTTAAAAAGTTAAATGAAAAAGATCTAGAGATCTTTTGATATCAGTACATCAGCCTAGGGCACTTCTTTGAGAATGTGAAGCGGTGCTGAAAATGTACCAGCGCCATTAAGTTGCTATTTTGTTATCAAAAGAGAATCAGATAATAGCATTTGAGTGTAGTTTCTCTGGTATGTGTCGCTGTACTACATTTGAGGGATCTGCAGATGAGGAAGCCCATCCTTGTCCACATCCTCTCTGCATAAAGTGAGGAGGCATGAGACAGCATGGCAGGCTTAGGGCAAGAGAAGTAGCCTTTGTTTATCAGCTCCTAAATGCAAAGGCAAATGTGGGAGAGGCAGAGTGTGGGAAATAGGGGCTAGATCATGTGGGGCCTTTTTTAATCATGTTAAGGAGTGTGGACCTTATCCCAAGGTCACAGGGAGCCACGGAAGGATTACTGGTTAGGAATGTGTTGGCTGTCAGTAACAGAAAGTGTATTAACATATTTTTTTCTCAAATATAACAAGAAGCCTAAAGACAGGCAGTTGCTGGTTTTGGTGCAGAAGCTCCACAGCGTTCTTGGAGCCCAGGCACTGTCTTCATTATTCATCACTGTGACTATTGGCTTTTACCCTCATGCTTTTGCCGCAGAGTCACAAGATGGCCACCATGGCGCCAAGCATCATATGCGAGTTCAAGGAAGTTAAGAGATCCTCTGTTCTCAGGAAAGCAAAAATTTCCCCAGAGTCCCTAGCAGACTGGAGCTTATAACTCTGGCTCGAATTATGTTATATGGCTGCCCAAACTTCAAGGAAGGCTGAAAGAATCAGAATTTAGTTTTTCTAACTTCTGTAACAAGGGCACGTAATGATCGGGAATGGATATGTAGGTACCCAGTCAAAATGATTTGCTTAACAGCAGGATTTTCCTCGAGGAATTGGCAGAAAATAACCTATATCAGGCACCTCTGCCCCTGTGGTGCCATTATGATTCTAAGAGATTTGTTTGACAACTCTGAAATGTTGGGAAATTTTTCAAGCTTGAAAAATTGCATTAGCAATCAGTCTCATATGTCTAACATGACAATATCTCTCAAGAGAGTTCCTGGTGGTGTACAAGGAATATATGATGCCCTTTTTAAAGTCAGATATTGCCACTTTCACCTGGGGAAGCTTTCACTTTCACTTGGAGCCACCAAATTATAGCTGTTGGCCTAAAGCTTTCTTAGAAAGTCCATACTGTCAAGACACAGTTCTAAGTCTACTCAGGAAGGATCTGCCAGTCTCACTTGGCACTTGTGTGTATGCCGTCTGGGAGACTCAGAACCCCTGCCAGGAAATGCCACCACTCACAAAAAAAGGAAGATGAACTGGAGTCAGTCTCTGTCTAGCCCCAAGAGGAAGAATATATTCAGTATTCAACCTGCAAGAGCTACTCTCCCGAATGACAAAGATGAAAATGAATGGGATCCATAACCCACTTTTAAAAAGGAGAAGGAAAAGAGGAGCTGGGAGTTCAGGATCTGATGCACTCAGATGGTTAAGAAAAAGGTACTTCCTCCCACTCATCTCTTCTGTCAAGTCAGAGGGGCCCAAGTAGTCATAAATCTAGATGGAGTCCATGAAGGGACTACTTTAAAAAATGACTTTTCATATGTGGTTGGGAGCAGTTAGAATAATTGACAGTGTGTTTTGCCCTCTGTGAATAATTTAATAATTTATCCATTTACTCTTGGCCTGACCTCCCCAGAGAAAACCAGGAAAACCCTTGTAAACCAGAATGTGGATGACTCAGACAAAGTATCCGAAGTTCTAGACTCCTTTAATTCCCAACTCCCACCCCTCCATATAAAGGACATATGGACATTTTTGAATTGCCTTCTTATCATAATCCTGAGTAGAGAAAGTTGGCTAAGGCCATTTTTGCTCTGAGAAATTAACTACCTAAAAAACTATGGAGCCTTATAAAGGACAAGTCCATCCAGACACTAACCTCCATCCATGTGTGACTATCAATGTAGACTTCATAAGTGACCAGTCCTGTTTACATCAACCAGTGTTACTCTTCCTTTGCCTGAATCACCCAATTCCATGACTACCTGGAGGCCCCCAAACATTATTAGGGCAAGGGTACCAAACAGCAGGATCTCCTGGCCCGTTACGAGCCTGAAAATCTATAATTTAAAGAAGTGCCTCTGATTATTCTCATGTGTAGGCAGGTTTGGAAACTGGTAACCTTGAGGTCATTCAAGAAAACTGGAAATACATGATGTGGTACAAGGTAAATTTCTTTCAGAAGGGATTACTCACCACAGAATCATCCAGACACCAGTACACCTCAGTCCTGCACCCATGTATCCATTCATCCAGCTGATCATCTAGGCAAAAACTATGTTTTACAGAGTAGGTTAGGATAAGATTGACTTCTGCTGCAGAGTAATGGGGAAACTAACAAATCTTAAGGAGGGGAGTGACATTATCAGATTCTTCAAATCACTCTCACATCTTCTACTGACCCAAACTGAAGCTGGTTCCTAGTTCTTCTCCAGGTCTTCTGGGTAGTAAAACCTGTTGCCATCTTCTCTTAAGCAAACACATGTATGCCTATCCATTCATGTGACAAATATTTATTAAGTACTTACTATGTATTAGACATTTTACTGGGTTCCAGAGGTGCAGTGATGAACAAGCTAGGCAAGAATCCTGTTCTCGTGGAACTTTCCCTATTTTTGCCTACCACCCTGTGTTGCCACATTCCTATGCAAACCTGAGAAAGATCCCAATATCTACAACAGAAGTTTAGTAGTGCAAGTGAGCTCTGATACCTGGTACAGTGGATTTGAGTGTGAGTACCTAGAAGGGTCAGCATGTCTACAAACCAGCCTCTGACATCACATGTGCTAGCATGATTCTTAAGATGATGTAGCTAGCATGGTAGAGACTGCTAGTTGTTACCCAATATTTCTTCAGCCCTTCTTTAATAATGACAATATTTTGCTGGGTACATGACCATCCAGAATGAAGACTATATTTCCAACCTCCACTGTAGAGCTAGGTTTGGCCATAGACAATATTTGGCTGTTGGAATGTGAGCAGAAGTGACTTGGGCAGTATCTGGGTTATTGTATTAAATGGAAAAGACATTCATTACCCCTCCTTTTTCCCTCCCTACTGGTTAGACACCATGGTGAACTACCTTTGACCATACAGATAGAGTAATATCCTAAGGATGGCAGAGTACTATGGTAGAAGGAACCTGGGCTCCTGGATAATTCGATGAGCAGGGTCACTATACCAGCCTCGGGTTAACTACCTCCAGATGGTTACATGAGAGAGAAGTCAACTTCCATCTCGTTTAAGCCACTCTTATCTTGGGTTTCTGTTACAGCTACAGAACCTACATCCTAATTAATCTATGTACAGTATGAAACTCATTAGTTACCTGGATGACGATAGATTCAGTGGATTGGTGAAGGCAAAACTTTTATGATAGTTGAGGAACATGGAAGAAGCAAGAAAGTAGAGGTGATGGATGTAGGCAACTCTTGCAAGAAGGTCATCTCTAAGAGCAGGGACAGCTAGGGCAGTAGCTATAAAGGATGTTAGGTGGAGAGAGGAATTTGGTCTTGGTGGAAGGTGAAAGGAATTGATGGGAAGGAGTCCCTGAGGAGTCAGGAAGGTTGAGCTCCAAAACTCAAGTTAGGAAAAGGAGAGCCAGTTCTTTGGAGAGGGAACTGATAAGGAAAAGATGAGTGTGGGAACAAGTGAGCAGAGGGCTGCCCAGGAATCCAAGGGACAAATAAGGATCTTAAGTAAAGGTGCTGGTTTCCAATTAATATGAACACTTGCGGGAAGCAATTCTTACCATATGAAACTCCTCATGTGAAAAATCTCTAACTCTCTGATACTCTCTTCCACAATCCTACGATGAACTTGCAGAGAAGATACTATAATTGTGCCCGTTTCACAGATGTGGAAACTTAAGCCCAAAGAGGTCAAAGGAAGGGCACACATACCGTGAGTGGAGGAGCCATGACTTGAACTGAGGTCTATACACTTCCCCCATGTGTGCTCTTTTTGCCTCAGCTTTAAGAATGAGTAAGATTTCAATGCAAATTTCAGTCTTGAAGTGTAAGTAGACGGAAGATCCTCAAGTGCAAGCAGACAGTAGATCTGAGCAGTTCTATTTGTCTTAAAGACCTTTTGATTTGTTTGAGAGGAAGAGAGAGCAGGGGAAGGGACAAAGGGAGAGAGAGAGAAAGTTTTAAGCTCTGAGTACAGAACCTGAGGCAGGGCCTGATCTCAGTACTTTGAGATCATGACCTGAGCCAAAACCAAGGGTCTGAGACTTAACTGACTGTGCCACCCAGGTGCCCTTAAACAGTTCCATTAATGAGCTTCACTGATTGGCCCTTATAGAGCACTCCACCCAACAGTAGCATATACATTGTGCTGCGAACACATGAAACATGAACCACGATAGACCATATTCTGGACTACACAATAAGTCTTAGTACATTCAGAAGGTTTCAAATGGTACAAAGTCTGTCCTCTAATCACGAGAATTAAATTAAAAATCAATGATGGAAATATCTCTTGAAAATGCCTAAATATTTAGACACTAAATAACATTTTTTAATGAACCGTGGGTTAAAGAGAACTCAACAGTGCAATTAGAAAGTAGTTTGAATTTTTCACATGAAAACATGACATTTAAAAATCTGTGGGAAGCTGCTAAAGAAATAGCTAGCTATGGGGGAATTTATATAGCACTAAATACCTACAGTAGGGAAAAAAGAGGTCTCAAACTGGTGGCCTCAGTTTCTTCCTTAAGAAACTAGAAAGAGGGTCACATGGGTGGCTCAGTGGGTTAAAGCCTCTGCGTTCGGCTCAGGTCATGATCCCAGAGTCCCGGGATCGGGGCCCACATTGGGCTCCCTGCTTGGCAGGAAGCCTGCTTCTCCCTCTCTCACTCCTCCTGTTTGTGTTCCCTCTCTAGCTGTGTTTCTCTCAGTCAAATAAATAAATAAAATCTTAAAAAAATAAACTAGAAAGAAAGAACAGTGAACTTAGACTGCACATAATAGGTAAATATGTCAATAGAACCAAAGAGAGAAAGAGTTGGTGAACTTTTCCTTAAAGGACCAGATAGTAAGTATTTTAGGACTTACAGTGTTTGTTCCAACTACTGTTGTTTTGGCACAGAAACAGCCAGGGATGGTATTTATTTATTTTTATTTTTTTAAGCTTCTTTTTTTTTTAAGATTTTATTTATTTATTTGACAGAGAGAGAGAGAGATCACAAGTAGGCAGAGAGGCAGGCAGAGAGAGAGGAGGAAGCAGGCTCCCTACCGAGCAGAGAGCCCAATGCGGGCCTCGATCCCAGGACCCTGAGATCATGCCCTGAGCCGAAGACAGAAGCTTTAACCCACTGAGCCACCCAGGTGCCCCAGGGATGGTATTTAAATGAATGAGACCTATATGTGTTCCAAAAAAAACTTTATTCATGGACACTGAAATCTGAATTTCGTAGAAGTTTCATAGGTCATGAAATATTTTTCTTTTTCTTTCTTCAACCATTTAAAAATGTAAAAACCATGCTTAGCTCGAAGGCCATATTAAAACAAACATGTAAGAAAAATTTGTTGAAGGCATGTGGGATAATTCACATCTCTACAGAGACTTAAGTATATCCACATTAGCTTGGAGGAGTTTTAGGTGAGACATCTAAAATACTAGGTAACAAGAAAGCGGGGAGAGAATGGGAGGAATCGCTGACAGGTTGGCCATAGGGAATGACTTGGAGAAAATACCTTCTTCTTGCTGTATGGGCCAACGGAGTTGAACACGGAGAGAGGAGGAAGGGTAGCAGGTCAGTTCAGGAAGGATCTTTATGAGGCATTAAGGAAAATCCCTTTCCCCAAACACAGTAGCTTGGCCTTCCCAGCATCCCCCCTCCTCATGGAGCTGTCGAGAGCAAGGCTTTGTGATGTTGAAGCCATCACAGGGCTACCATAGGCTGGAGCAGTGCCCTGATGAGCAAACAAAGATGAGGGGTAAGGTTCCTCATTGCTCTTTGGAAGGTACATATAGGGAAGGTGGGAGGCAGGGGGTAAACCAATGGGAAATATCAATGTAGCACAGATATGGACCAACCAACCTCAAGTCCTCAGGAAAGGAAAAAGAGAATGACCCCGTGTCAATGCAGGTGCAGAGACAGCCTACCCATGTTCCTCTTTGTCCCTATTGATGCCTCATCCAAAATCCCTACTCTTTCCCTGCCTGGCACAAATCTCCTCTTCAGTCTAACCCCTTCTTATGAATCCTCTTTCCCACCCAGTCTCCATCCTCCTCCCCCAAATGCCCTCTGTGCTCACCCGGTAGCCCTTCCAGGTGCAGAAGACAACCCAGCAAGTAGAGATGCCCTGCAAATGTGTATGACCAAAGGATCCTCTGAAGTATCTATCACCTGCTCAAGAAAGCACAAGTGAGGGGCGGCTGGGTGGCTCAGTTGGTTAAGCGACTGCCTTCGGCACAGGTCATGATCCCGGAGACCCGGGATCGAGCCCCACATCGGGTTCCCTGCTCGGCAGGAAGCCTGCTTCTCCCTCTCTCGCTCCCCCTGCTTGTGTTCCCTCTTTCGCTGTGTTTCTCTCTGTCAAATAAATAAATAAAATCTTAAAAAAAAAAAAGAAAGAAAGCACAAGTGAAAAACAAGGCAGACAATATTGTCTATGACCACATCTTGAGTAAGGAACAGAATCAGAACCAAGAGATCCTGGAGAACTCCACCAATCGAAGTAATTCCCTGTGCATAATGAGGCCCAGAGACCTAGAACTGTCTGTTAGCATCTCCAGAAGAGGCTGAGTGGTTAACCTTGTAGACACCAATTCTTAACACCTACATTGTATACCAGTAGCGATGATTAAAGTAAAATCAATAAGATTGGGAAAGAGAAGTGTTTCAGAGAGAGAGAGAGAGAGAGAGAGAGAGAGAGAGAGAGAGAGAGAGAGATATCAGGGAGGGACAGAGGAAGGGGGAGAGAGGGAAACTTAAGCAGGCTCCATGCGGGGCTTGATCTCACAACCCTGAGATCATGACCTGAGCCAAAATCAAGAGTCGGACACTTAATTAACTGAGTCACCTAGGTGTCCCCCCCTTTTAAAAAGAGATGTGTTTCTGTTTCTTTGTGAATTCTCTGATGAGATGGAAGGAAGGAAGGGAAGGAGTAGGTGAGTGAAAAGGAGGGAATGTGGGATCCTACAGGGCTGGGGGCCAGATCAGCAGGTCCATAGTCAGCCAGGCTTTAGCCAGAGGAAAAGGACAAGGTCAGGGCTGGGCATGGAGGGCAAAATTCTTCAACATTTCATCCTTTGGGCAAACAGGAAAACGGACTTGGTGTTTCTGTGTGTGTGTGTGTGTGTGTGTGTTGGGGAGGGGGCCCAGATGAGTTGAGGTGTGTTGCATGTGGGACGGCAATGTGACAATGACACTCCTCCTCCAAAAGATGACAAAATCATTCCCCAGCCACTTACCTCATAGTGGTGTATGTTGTACCCCCCACCTGGGCTGTAAGCAACTAAAGGCCCTTGGAACCAAAAAATTCCCTCCACAGAAAGTCACTGACAGCACCCCACACCCTAAAATAACAGTGTCGGGGGCCCACAAACCCCACACAAATGAGGAAACTTTCTTTTTTCTTTTTAAATTAAAGTATAATTAATATACAATGTTCTATTAGTTCCAGGTGTTTAACATACTGATTCAACGAACTATGCATTACACAGTATCACCATCTGTCACTGTACAATGTTATTACAATATTATTGACTATATTCCTATGCTGTACCTTTCATCTCTGTGACTCATTTATTTTATGACTGGAAATTTGTACTTCTTAATCCCCTTTACCTATTTCACCCACCCCCCAGCCCACCTCCCCTATATAGTTTGTTCTCTATATTTAAGGGTCTGTTTGGGGGGGCACCTAGGTGGCTCAGATGGTGGAGCATCTGCCTTCAGCTCAGGTCATGATCTCTGGGTCCTTGGATTGAGCCCCATGTCAGGCTCCCAGCTCAGTGGAGACTCTGCTTCTCCCTTTCCATCTGCCTCTCCCCCTGTTTGTGCTCCGTCTCTCTCTCTCTCTGTATCTCCCTCAAATCAATTAAAAATAAAAGAGAGTGGCGGCGCCTGGGTGGCTCAGTTGGTTAAGCGACTGCCTTGGGCTCAGGTCATGATCCCGGAGACCCAGGATCGAGCCCCACATCGGGCTTCCTGCTCGGCGGGAAGCCTGCTTCTCTCTCTCTCACTCCCCCTGCTTGTGTTCCCTCTCTAGCTGTGTTTCTCTCTGTCAAATAAATAAAATCTTTAAAAATAAATAAATAAAAATAAAAGAGAGTCTGTTTGGCTTTTGCTTATTTGTTCATTTGTTTTGTTTTTTAGATTCCACATATAAGTGAAATCCTATGGTATTTGTCTTTCTCTGACTGATTTCACTTAGCATAATAACTTCTTTGTCCATCTATGTTTTGCAAATGACAAGATCTCATTATTTTTATGGCTGTGTAATATTTCATATATGTATACACACACACATGTATACATATCACATCTTTATCTATTCAGCTATCAACAGACACATGGGCTGTCATCTGGATATCTTTTTTTTTTTTTAAAGAAGTTTCTTTTTTTTTTTTAAGATTTTATTTATTTGACAGAGAGAAACACAGCCAGAGAGGGAACACAAGCAGAGGGAGTGAGAGAGGGAGAAGCAGGCTTCCCGCCGAGCTGGGAGCCCAATGTGGGGCTCGATCCCAGATCTCCAGGATCATGACCTGAGCCGAAGGCAGTCGCTTAACCAACTGAGCCATCCAGGCGCCCCTCTGGATATCTTCTTTGCTAAAATGTCTATTCTGGTCCTCTGCTCATTGTTTAATTGGATTTGGGGGGTTTTTTTATGTTGAGTTGTAGAAGTTCTTTATATTTTGGTTATTAACCCCTTCTTGGATATACATTTGCGAAATTTTCTCCCATTGAGTAAGTTGCCTTTTTGTTTTGTGGATTATTTCCTTTGCTGTGCAAAAGCTTTTTACTTTGGTGTGCTCCAATAGTGTATGTTTGCTTTTGCTTTAGGGCACTTTCTGATTAAGAAGCTTGGGATGGAGCAGTGGCCTACGAAGGGCTGGGTAGTGAAAGCCACCTGCCCCAAGCCCAGGCAATAATAGGGAGCATTGTCTACAGAGAATTTTTAATACCAGAGATCAACTGAGTAAAAGCTGGTCTTGTTCTTATTAGTAGACATACACAATATTCCAAAATTACCTTGGGAAGTCACAGGCCCCTAGCATAGCTTAGACAGCCTTGAGAAAGTGGAATAGCGTAGGAAGAGTCACTTTGCCAGATATTAAAGCTCGCTCCAAAGCTATAGTGATCATGGTGGTATGGTATTGCCAGTGCCTAGATACACTGATCAATGAAGTACAAAGGTACAGAAGCAATTCAACACCATTTTCAACATACGATATTGGAACAATTGGACATCTGTAGACAAAAGAATATTGGTATCTACCTAAATTTCACACCTTATGCAGACATTAACTCAAATGACTCATAAATTTGATTATAAAATGAAAAACGATAAAACGTCCAGAAAAAGAGCACAATAGAAAATGTTTGGGCCCTCGGGCTTAATCAAGCTGTTCTAGATTGGCTATCTAAAGCACAACCTGTAAGAGGCAAACAGGTCAAGGCCTCATCAAAACTAAAATGTTCTGTCCTGGAAAAGACCCTTACATTAAGGAAAAACAAAACAAAACAAAACAAAACAAGCTACAGCCTAGGAAGAAGTGTTTTGGCAAACCACAATCTGCCAAAGGACTATTATCTAGAATCTTTCTCAGAAACCACCATTAATAAAAATAACAACAAAAATCCAATTAGAAAATGGTCTGTTATGGAAACAGTTCAAGTGTGCTCAGTGGCCACTGGTGAGAAACTAAGCCACATACAGGAAAAGTGCTTTCTTAAGCACACGTTTCTTCAGTTCTCCCTAGTGAGAAGGACTTTTCAGCCAACATATGGATGAGATGTCCGGGGCTGTTCTGGGGTCAGTGAATATCCCTAACTGAAAGCAGGCTGAAAAAGCAGTTGAAAATCAAACCAGCAAATTTAACATCAGCTCTCTCTTCTGCAGCAGCTGGGCAAAGTGTTTTCATTCTTTTGATTCACACTAGATATTCTCATGTTGTATATTGTTATATGGATCATGTTAATCATAATAGGGAATTCTGTAAATGGTGGCCACAGTTTTGAAGCAAAGATTGAAACTCATTGTCTGCCAAACGCAAAGGTACTTATAGCCATAGTGAGCATTCTTTATGTATGCATAGTGGTGTTTCTTGAGCACCCGCTACACGAATATATGTGAATTTTTTAAAAGATTTTATTTATTTATTTGACAGAGAGAAACACAGCTAGAGAAGGAACACAAGCAGGGGGAGTGAGAGGAGGAGAAGCAGGCTTCCCACCGAGCAGGGATCCCAATGTGGGGCTTGATCCTGGACTCCAGGATCACAGCCCGAGCCAAAGGCAGATGCCTAATCATTGAGTCACCTAGGCGACCCTCATGTTTGGAATTTTAAAATATATTTTGAAGTTTATCTAGGCATTCATTTTCATGAGTGAATGAATAGATCTCAAAACAAATTCTGAAGAATGTTTCGTTTTTCCCAAAGGAAAGGGAGGAAAAAGAAAGTGCTTTAGATGAAATGTTGGTATTCCCTAGCAGAGTTCCCTTTGGTCATCAATGAAGATATGGGATATATTTATTTTAAAATTAATTTTTAGGGCCACCTGGGTGGCTCAGTTGCTAAGCTCTGCCTTTGGCTCAGGTCCTGATCCCAGGGTCCTGGGAGCAAGTACTGCATCTGGCTCCCTGCTCTGCAGGGAACCTCCTTCTCCCTCTCCCACTCCCTCTGCTTGTGTTCCTTCTCTCTCTCTCTCTCTCTCTCTCTCTCTCTCTCTCTCTCTCTGTCAAATAAATAAATAAAATCTTTAAATTAAATTAAATTAAATTAACTTTTAACACCATATGGAGGCAGGGACTCTGAGCTGGCAGTCAAGGGTCCTAAGTCCCAGTCCAGGCTTGACCACCAATCCATGGTGTGATCTTGATGAAATCTCATTCTATTGCTGGGCCTGCATTTCCCATCTGTAAGAGAAGGACTTTGGGCGAGGATATGACATCTCTGGCTCTCCCATAGAACTCTATGAATGTATGTGCATGTGTGTGCACATGTGTGTGTGTGTGTGCGCGCGTACACACGTGTGTGTGTTTCCTTCCATTTATCTATTTCAGAGAATAAAAATGCTTTAGTACTCAGGGTATATAACCCAAGCTGTTATATTTAATTTCTGCACAACTAAAGAAACATTTTTTCCTGTATGTTTAGATACAAGTAAAAGAAAAGACTGAATAAATTCCATGGCCAATTACATGGTCACAAGGGTAGAAGACCTTGGAATTTTGCAGCTAGTAGTAGACATAAAGGATGTTGCTGAGAAGAGTTTTAGCAAGTAGTTTCTCTATTTACTGAAACCTGGAAGGTGTTGCTAATCTTTGGGACAAAAACGGCGTAGCTTCTTTAATTTAACAACCCCGTGAAAATCAGATTCTGGGATTTCATGGACTTCCTAGATTTCAAAATCGTCACGTCTGTCTTGATTTTGGTCTGGCCCTGAGTTATTAGAAGAGCTAGTGACTATGAACTAGGTGGAGTTCTTATTCCTGAGGGATGTTTTTCAGAAGCTCTCTAAGGGTTAGGTCTAACTATTTAAGATGTTAACTCAGTACTTGAAGAATTCTTCCTTGAAAAGAACTTCCTAGAGTGCTTCTAGAGACCGTCCTGGAGAAGGAGCCCCAGCCTCTGTTTGGAGCCTGCCCTGATTCCTTTGGGTACTAACCCACTCAATCTGAAATTCTGGGTTCTGGGTCAAGGGGCCTTAGAGCTCAGTGCACTGGTGACTTTACTTCTTTGTGGACAGAGAGTTTGGTACAGATATGAGAAGAATAAGGTTCTGATGACATGCGAGGAATCAAATGGGTACAAGTTCAGAAGTAGCTTGTATAAATACACAGGGTTGGAAGGTGAAACGGTCTACAAATCAGTGTCTCCTTCACTCTATTGTCCAAATGGCAGAAATAAAAATAGAAGTAGGTACTTACTTAGTGATTAGAATTAGCTTTCTTTAAGTCTTTAATTCTAAGTGGCAATCCCAATGTAATATATATAATATACTTATATATTATATAATATAAAATAATATATGTATTATATATTATATATACCCACTATATAGAAATATATTTATCAATTATAAATTATTATGTAAAAGTTATTACATATGTATTTCATAATTCATTTATCTCATATGTATTTCATATTTCATATTTCATATATATCATATATATAAATAATTGGGCCTAGCTACCTCCACAGAATAACAGCCAGGAAGGTTATGTTGAATGACAGAATCAGGACCTAACAATGCAAGTTAGACTGAGAAGCTGAATTAAATAATATGAAATTTAAGGCAAGTCGACAGTGCGGTATGCTTACCCATACACTTCTGGAGGGGGGAAACCTGCTCTCTAGAGTGGGGAAGGGAGTTCTACACTGCCCTGTGCTGGTCAGACCCCACCCAAGAGGACTAGTGTGTTCAACTCTGGCTGCTACAGTGGACTGGTGGGTGGAAAAGCATATATTGCAACCGTTTGTGAAGAGAGACACCAGGGGCGCCTGGGTGGCTCAGTTGGTTGGGCGACTGCCTTTGGCTCAGGTCATGATCCCGGAGACCCGGGATCGAGTCCCACATCGTGCTCCCTGCTTGGCGGGAGGCTTGCTTCTCCCTCTCTCACTCCCCCTGCTTGTGTTCCCTCTCTGGCTGTGTTTTTCTCTGTCAAATAAATAAAATCTTTAAAAAAGAGAGAGAGAGAGACACCAGAGTGCTCAAGGGGACCATCCAAATGAGAAAGAGTTGAGAGGAGTGAAGATGAGCAGACTGGAGATGAAGAATTTTAGAGCCCAGGGCTGCCTTGGAACAAATGAGGAGTAAATTCTTTAAGTCCCAGCAAGGAGGAGTGAGCGGAAGGTACAGCACAGAAGAGGGAGTAAGAGCTTCCCCAGTGGGGTACTTGTTGCCCGACAAGGTAGTGATTTATTCATCCCTGAAGGTACTCACGCTGGCCATCTACTTGGCTAGGATGCCAAGGAGGAGGAGACTCAGATCTCACGTGGATGTGACCCTGAGGTCCACAGCATATGACACAGGATGCTCCCCAACATGTGGAAATAATAGAACGTCTCCTCGAGGGCATTCATGTATAGATCTATAGATGTAGAGGTATATAGCTATTTAAATGCATAGATATATATCTCGGGTATAAAATTCAGCGGAAAACTATGGCATTCATCATCTACCAGAAAGGACGCACAGACATCCTATGACATTCTCAGATCCAAAAAATGTAGAGTGCTCCTGGCTAAGGTCGACATGATTGCCTATTTTTTAGCAAGCACAATCCTGTGCAATGCTCTCTTGGGGGGTAGCTTACCTCCTAGTCTGCTGTGCTCTTTCATAGCCTAGGCCCTTCCGTCCTCCCCCGATGAACTGCAGCTGAAGTGCTGACAAGCTTGAAGAAAGTGATCAAAAGTAAACTGAAACTCACTGTCGACAAGAATGTTCTTATGTGTGGCTGGGCTGAGGGACATCTGAGAGTTTAGACATCAGGAATTGCTCCAAGTAAACAAGTTCCAATCCCCTGGGAAATCGTCTTTCAACCTCATTTGTCCCTGAGAAACGTCCATCAAAGCCTTGCTGTAACTCTGTAATAGCCAACATTTTCTATATCAACTATTGATATAGAAATACATACATTTTCTATATTAACCACTGATATAGAAATACATACTTTAAAACTTCTGGGGAAAGAGACACAGATGTTTAACATTTTAAAACAAGGAAATCTAGTGACAGAAAAGTGTTGAGGTCTGAGCTTTCCCTGACAACTAAATAAAATACATTAGCCAAAAATATATTGATTAAACTTTGAATTTGAGCCACTGTGGAAATGAGGTTAGAAGGTGAGTAAATTACATCATGTTTTGAATGATCATTAAATACGAAGTAGAAATAGCTTGAAATCCTAATTGGAAATGAGGTTGAGTAGGCGGACTGATTCACAAGGCTCCCATGTGTGTATCCACTGCTCACAAGGAGAGATGATGCTCGGACATTACTCTGAGAGCAGTTCTTTGGATGGAAATAGTCATTTCTGCTAGTGCCATATGATCTTCTAATTTCTGGGGATGACTCTTTAAATGTTTTTATGTCTCTAGGACTTTTCTTTCCTATCTCTTCTGTCCTTTTTCATTCCAAACGAGTTATTTTTCAGTGAACATGACTTTACAATGAAGATACAAAAGAGTGTTTTGTAAGAATGGTGAAATTTGGGTTCTTTCAGACAAGGAGGATATGTAGCCTTTTTTTTTAGCCTTCACGAAAGTTGTAGGACAGCAGCTGATCTATTTATTGGGACTTACGCTAGAGCTAATCTTTTTAGTGTCTATTTTTGGTGTATTTCTTTGCCCTGTTGATTTAAATCTGACTTAAAGACATGACGAGGGGCGCCTGGGTGGCTCAGTTGGTTGAGCAACTGCCTTCAGCTCAGGTCATGATTCCGGAGACCCGGGATCGAGTCCCACATCGGGCTTCCTGCTCGGCGGGAAGCCTGCTTCTCCCTCTCTCCGTCCTACTGCTCGTGTTCCCTCTCTGGCTGTGTTTCTCTCTGTCAAATAAATAAAATCTTTAAAAAAACAAAAAACAAACAAACAAAAAAAACCTTTTAAAAAAAAAAAAAAGACATGACGAATAGTGTGCGGTGTGACAACATCTGGAACATGGTAGAAGGTGAGCTGAAAAAGAAAATGACTGATGCTTCATTCTGGGGCAATGCTACTTAATGAGTGAGCCAACCACTGTTAGGCACTGTTAGACTCACAGAGAACCTTAGAGAATGTTTCATCCTGCCCTTTCATTTTATACCAGAGACCCAGAACAGAACGGACTAAGCTAAGTTCACAAAAAGCTAATGTGATGCAGAACTCAGGTTGCCCAGGGACTGCACCGTCATCCCCACTCCCCACATGAAGAAATCACACATTCGCAATAGAGCAAGCCAATGACTTTATCGAGACTTCTGGTTTGAATAATCAGCACCACTGTTCGTTGAGTACTTTATGTACGTTATCTCATTTATTGGGTCACAACATGGAATGAGGAGTCTGACTCCACTTTCAATGTTTGATTACTGACAGATTTGATGCCTCACCACTCCCTTCCCATTGTTCCCTACATCTGGGCCAGCTGATAGGAAAGCTTGGGAGGCCCCTCCTTTAGTGACAGCAGGAGATTCAAACCACACAAGCCCCGGCCCACATGTTCGGGAGCCTCCCCTCCGCCCACCCGCAACCGCCATAAAACCCTGTCTAGTCTCCTTCCCTTGCTCTCCGACGCCATTTTTGGACCAGCTACAAAGTCTGCCCTGATCTCCCCAGAAACCCCTATTGTGTGTATAGTAAACCTCTTCATACCGTCTTGGAGTGTGTTTGGCATCATCAGTCTTGACATTGGAATCAAACTTGGGGTGGGTGGTCACAGTACAACTCTCAAGTAGATGTGTTATAATCAGCATTTTACAGGTGGTGAAACTAAGGCATAGAAAGGTCAAAATCATGCACAGAGGCCGTGAGGAGGCCCAAAAGGTTATAGAGACCATTTCTGGAAATAACCTGCTAAGATTTTAATTCAGACCTAAGAATATTCTATGGCTTGTATGTGCTATTGAAATCTAAACAAAGGATCTAAGATGGATCTCTGACTTCTAGTTAAAGTTCTTGCCCAAGATCATCCAGCTAGTAAGTGACGGAGCTGGGACTGAACCCTGGGCACTGAGACTCTGGAATCTATATTCTAAACATTTCAAAGCCTGAAACGTCTTACTGCAAAGCCTGTGCTTTTTTCCATTGCAACAGGGAAGTAAGCTTGGGTTACATGAAGCTGTTGAAAGGCTGGTACATGATAATAATAACAATAATAGGGACGCCTGGGTGGCTCAGTCATTAAGCATCTGCCCTCGGCTGAGGTCATGATCCGGGAGTCCTGGGATTGAGCCCAGCATCGGACTTCCTGCTCAGCAGGAAACCTGCTTCTCCCTCTCTCTCTCTCCCTCTGCTTGTGTTCTCTCTCTCGCTGTGTTTCTCTCTGTCAAATAAATAAAAATAGCTTTTCAAAAGTACAATAAAATAAAATTAGAATGCAAAGTAATTTTTAAAAAATAATAAAAATAACAAACCACATCATGTGCTAAGTTTTTAATTTAATCTTTATTGTAATTCTGTAACATCAATACCATTTCTTAGTCCCACTTTACAGATAAGGAGATCAGAGGCTCAGAGAGGTTAGGAAACATGCCCAAAGTCATACGGCTAGTAAGTAGAGCAGTTGGCTTGGAAAGCTCCGTGGGGAGATGTCCTAGAAACCATAGTCTGATATTCATTTGGAACATGGGCATTTTGGATGCTCACAGGTCTGGAATAATACAGGTAATATTTTCCATGTATCGAGTGACAAGTCCTCGGCATACATCATCCCACTTAAACTTAGAGCAACGCTACAATGTAAGAAGTACTTTTGTCCCCATCTTACAGAAGAGCCACTTGAGTGTCAGAGAGATGAACAAGGCATATCAAAGAAAGCCAACTAATGGACAGACCTTGGGAAGAGCTCTGTCTGAAGTCCGTCTGGTCACCATGCGCAAGCTCTGAAAGACTGACTTGCTGGCTTTAGAGTTTGAGCCCTAACTTTCTTCTCTGCCCGTGGAAAGGACACAGTATCTAACAAGGACCCAAGCCGTATCTTTAGGGTTGGAGAGCGCGCCCAGCTGCCCCGGCCGGCCCTCCCTCCATCAGCACCTCTTGAACTGGTGCCGCGTATGCCTCCTCGGCACCTCGTCCTTGCTGATTTCAGGGACTGGACTGTCACGGGCGTCGCCATTGGGGCTGTAGCTCCTCAGGCGCCACATGCTGTGAGTCCTTGTTATCTCTGGACAGCTCTTTTTGGTATGTCAAGGATTTATTCAGTAGAAGGGGAAGAAGCGGGAAAGGAGAACCTTCTGCTGGCCATACTCTGCTGCAGAGTATCTGCCTCCATTTTCCACAGGGCCCACGTACCTGGGAGACCAGCCCTGTGGAAAATGGATGGGGATGGGATGGGAGGGTATGCTCCAGAACCCTCCTCAGGGAGCCACAAACTTCCACGAGCAAACTCTACCTTGCATCAAAACTGAAAACTCAGTTTCTTCAGGTTTCTTTAGCCAAGATTAGAAGTGATCCTCACTACCTTGTCGTAGAAGAAGTTCGTGTTCGCACAAGGAGACAGGAGGAGGACTTACATGGACCCACAGAGTAATGGAGGAGCATCACCTGAGAAGCTATTATTTTTTTCCCACCTTGAGGGAATCATAGATGGGGGGGGTGGACAAACAACAGGGCATCTAGGAGTGTGAGGCACTTTCGCCGGGGTGGCAAGAGCCCTTGAGCTGATGTGAGCAGGTCTACCTAGGCTCATCAGTTAGTCCAAACCTGCCACCGAAGAGCCGTATGACCTTGACCTTGGACAGGCCCTCTCCTTTCTCTCCTCGGGCCATTCAAGTCTTTCCTCATTGGAACTTTGGTCATCTATGCCCTTTTGTTCTTCCCTCCTTTTAAATATCTTACAGCTCTAGCATGGTTTGATTTTATTTGAGAAAATGGCAAACCTTCATCAGGTGTCTCCTGGTATGTGCCCGGCACGGTGCACGTTCCTCAAATAGAGCAACAGCCAATGAGCTTGGGGAACACAAAGGCAGGGAACGTCAGGGCAGGCATCTCAGAGGAGGTACCTGAGAAGCTGCGCCCTGAAGGATGAGAGGCAGAGGACTAGACTAGACTAGACTAGAGAGGAACACACACTTCACCTCATCTGAAACTTTGGAAAGGATGGAAAGAACCTGGCTTGTTTCTGGGAACCCGGAGGGAGGTGGGTAGTGGTAGGAAATGACGCCAGAGAGGTAAGAAGCCAAGAACAGATCATGGAGGACCTTGAATGGCTTGTCAGCTGGTTTGAACTTTGTCCTGTGGGCAGCACAGGTTGCCAACAGAGGATTTTTGGAAGTGGAATCACATAATAAGATTGTCTGTGCAGGTCTCAGTGTGGAGGATGGCCCGGCGTGGAGAAATACTGAGGGCCTGGAGGTCAGTGAGGATGCTAGTGCCTGAGTTAAATTGCAAACAAAGGACAAGGGCCCTCTGGTGGACAGTGATCTCCACCAGCTGATATTCATGCCCTTGTGTAATCCCCTCCCCTGGAGTGCAGGCTGGACCTACTGTCTCACTCCTAAGAAGAGAATATGGCAAAGGTTATGGGATATCACTTCCAAGATCAGGTTAGAGAAACACGGTGACTTTCCATATCAGCTGCCGTGTTGTGAGCTGCCCTATGGAGAGGCCCACATGGCAAATAATTGATATTTCTGGTCAAAAGCTAGCTAGGACCACAGGGCCTTTCCACAGCCTCTTGAATGATCTGGAAAGTGGATCATCTGAGGCAGGCCAAGAGTCACTTTAGTGACCTTGAAAGCAGATCCTACCCCAGTGGAGCTTTGTGACAACCATACTCCCAACCAACATCTTGACTGCAGCCTTGAGAGAAACCCCGAAGTAACTAAGCCATGCCTGGATTCCTCGCCCACAGAAATGATGAGGTCGTAGGTGTCTGTATTACTCCAAATGTCAGCAGCATAAAGCATACACGCCCCAACTAAAGCAGAGGGAATGAAGAATGGATGGATTCTGGAAATGTAGGAGGAAGTTGGGTTGGAGTGTGAGGGAAAAAGAAACATCTAGGCAGACAGGGGTGCAGTTCAATTAGGGTGGAAAATAGAGTAGAAGGTGTTGCTTTGGGAAGTAAAATGATGGCTTAGTTTGGTCTTGTCCAAGTTTGGGGACCCATGGGACACTACAGTAGATATATTCAAGAGGCAGGTGGGGGCGCCTGGGTGGTTCAGTGTATTAAAGCCTCTGTGGTCGGCTGAGGTCATGATCTCAGGGTCCTGGGATAGAGGCTGAGGTCATGATCTCAGGGTCCTGGGATCGAGGCCCGCGTCGGGCTCTCTGCTCAGCGGGGAGCCTGCTTCCTCCTCTCTCTCTGCCTGCCTCTCTGCCTACTTGTGATCTCTCTGTGTCAAATAAATAAATAAAATCTTTTTAAAAATCTTTAGAAAAATCTTAAAAAAAAAAAAAAGAGGCAGGTGGATTCAAAGGTCTGAGGCTCAGGAAAATCATATGGACTGGGCTTTGAGGTCTATTAATGCAGAGGTGGCTCAGGAAATACAGAGACCAAGGCTAGAACTTGGATATTCAATAGTTAAGAGAATGTCCTTCATCATCAGATAATTGTGCCGTGTGTGTGTGTGTGTGTGTGTGTGTGTGTGTGTGTGTATCTTCTCCCAAGCAGTTACCTCCCATTCTAAAATACTTTTCCTTCTTTGCAGCTATTTGAGTCCCGTTTCACCTCACTAAAGACTTCAAACATTACTGGACTTCTCCACCCTTCAGGTTTACTGAGCCCTCTCCAAACGGCCCAAGTTCTAGTTCAAAGAATACCATGCAAATCTGCTGCTGATTTCCTACTGCTCGTAATTATTGGCAACACCTCTAGAGTTCATACGCTTTCATACTCAGCCTAATTTACTCTTTTCAAAAAAAGTCATATAAAGTAACATAGCAGAAGAGCTTGTTGCAGGAAGAAATACAGTACATGGAAAGTGCAGAAGATGTCAAGTTGACCCGCAGATCTTTTTAAGGGTTGTTGGTGGGGAGGGTGTTTCTAGCTAACCTGCAGAATGTAAACAGAGCCTGCAGACAGACTGAAAGACAGCTCTGTCAGCCCTGCTGGAGGTGTTGACACGGCTATCCTACCCAGGGTGTGAGCACAGAAGCTTGTTACCATGCCAAATTTTGCTGAATTGCTTGGGGCTTTGACATTACCGATATCCTGTTCCTGCACATTGAGACTCATAGAAGAATCTTAAAGTTAGAAGGCACCTTAGAGGTCTTTTTAGAACAGGCTAATTAGTAATCTTTTAAACTATGTACTTGCAAAAGTTGATAGTAGTTTTATTGAACAATTAACATAGCAACACAGAATTCTTTTCAATTGAGAGGTATTAATAGATGGAATTGCCTTTTCTTACCATACAAAACCACACTAAATTTGATGGAGCAATAGTTCGTTTGAACAAAAGTGATGTGAATATGGGGGCACCTGGGCTGACTCAGTGGGAAAAGCATGCAACTCTTGATCTCAGAGTCGGGAGTTTGAGCCCCACTTTGGGTGCAGGGATTACTATACAGCCCCTTAAAAATTTAATTGTTAAGTAATCTCTGCACTCAACATGGGGCTCGAACGACCAACCCCAAGATCAATTAGTTCTTGGGGCACCTGGGTGGCTCATTCGGTTAAGCATCTGCCTTCAGCTCAGGTGATGATTTCAGGGCCCTGAGATTGAGCCCTACATCGGGCTCCCTGCTCATCAGGGAGTCTGCTTCTCCCTCTCCCTCTGCCCCTCCCTCGCACCTGTGTGGGCATGTGTGTGCTCTCTCTCTCTCAAATAAGTGAATAAAATCTTTTGAAAAATAAAGATAAATGAGCTCTTAATGACTTTTTTTAACAGGAGCTTTTTTTTCATAATGAAGATTTCGTTTAACCCACAAAGTATAGTTGGCCATTGGACAACACAGGTGGGAACTGCTCGGAGCACTTATATACGGATTTTTTTTTCAGTAAGTACAGTACTATGAATGAATTTTCTCTCCTTTATAATTTTCTTCGTAGCATGCTCTTTTCTCTAGCTTACTTTAAGAATACAGTATATAATACATACACAAAATATGTGTTAATGAACTGTGTTTGTCATCAGTAAGGCTTCCAGTCAAGAGTAGGTTATTAGTAGTTAAGTTTTGGGGGAGTCAAAAGATATATGTGCATTCTTGACAGCATGCAAAGAGGTGGGGGTAGGCACCCCACCCTCCACATTGTGTGAAGGTCAACCGTAATCACGTATTTATTTATTTATTTATTTATTTATTTATTTATTTATTAAAGATTTTATTTATTTCTTTGACAGAGAGAGAGAGACATCTAGAGAGGGAACATAAGCAGAGGGAGTGGGAGAAGGAGAATCCGGTGTCCCACTGAACAGAGAGCCCCATATGGGGCTCCATGTGGGGCTTGATCCCAGGATCCTGGGATCATGACCTGAGCCAAAGGCAGACGCTTCACGACTGAGCCACCCAAGCGCCCCTGTACTCACTTTTTAAAATGAGTTTTGAGGGACAAGTGGGTGGCTCCATCAGTTGAGTGTCTGTCTTCAGCTCAGGTCATGATCTCGGGGTCCTGGGATGAAATCCCGCATTGAGCTCCTTGCTCAGCTGGGAGCCTGCTTCTCCCTCTCCCACTCTCCCAGTTTGTGTTCTCTCTGATAAATTAACAAAATCTTTAAAAAATAACAAAAAAAATACGGCGCCTGGGTGGCTCACTGGGTTAAAGCTTCTGCCTTCGGCTCAGGTCATGATTTCAGGGTCCTGGGATCAAGCCCGCATCCGGCTCTCTGCTCAGCGGGGAGCCTGCTTCCTCCTCTCTCTCTGCCTGCCTCTCTGCCTACTTGTGATCTCTCTCTCTGTCAAATAAATAAAGTCTTTTAAAAAATTAAAAAATTTAAACAATTAAAGTAAAGAATAAAATAAAATGCATTTTGAGCAGAGTTGCTATCATAAGAACCTAATTGGAGATTTTATTTAGGTTTTTAGTAACTGAAAAGATTACTTTGTTTTTCTTTTGATAATGATTTGCCTTTTTCCATCTACCCTCCAACTGAGAAGAGGTTCATGGTGGAAGTAGATAGAAATACAGTAAAACTTATTAAAGGCAGCTTAGGAGATAGTTACAAAAATCATTGAACAGAGGCAGGAGACCCACATTCTCGTTCATTGACTCTGGCATTAACAAGTTTTGTGACCTTGGCATGTTTGTGTCCCTCTGGGCCTCAGTTTCCCTCTATACAAAATAAGGGTGCTACACCGATTATTTCTGAAGCTTCTTCCTGCTCTAACAGCCTAGGCTAGGAGAGTGCATTTGGGTTTGAGGTAGTGCCTGGTGTGCACAGCAGCCGCTAGTGTAGACTGACTGCCTCCGAAACCCCTCTCACACCCATCCATGGATGTTGTGTTTTATTTTTTTTATATAGCTGCTTTATGGAGATATGTAATTCAATACCATAAAAGGTATCCATGTAAAGCATACAGTTCAACGATTTTTAGTATATTCAAAGAATTGTGCAACCGTCATCGCAATCAATTTTACAACATTTTTTTCATCCCCAAAAGAAACTCTGGACCCATGAACACTCAGTCCCGACTTCCTCTGAACTGCTCCAGCCCCGGGGCAACCACTGGTTTACTTTCTGTCTCAATGGATGTGCCTATTCTTGACATTCATGTGAATGAAATCATATCATATGTAGTCTATCATGACTGACGTTTTCAGGGCTTATCTGTGTTATCGTATGTATCAGTATGTCATTTCTTTTTTAAAATAAATTTTGCTTGGGCGCCTGGGTGGCTCAGTCAGTGAAGCATCTGCCTTCAGCTCAGGTCATGATCCCAGGGTCTTGGGATCGAGTCCTGTGTGAGGCTCCCTGCTCAGAGGGCAGTCTGCTTCCAGCAACCCTCCTCTCCTCTGCTCCTGCTCTAATAAGCTTTACTTTTTACAATAGTTTTATGGAAAAATTGGAAGGATAATAGAGAAAGTTCCAATGTATTACGATACCCAGTTTCCCCAGTCATCGGTATCTTATATTGGTATGGTACATGTTACATTAATGAACCAATATTGATATGTTATTCCTCAATAAACTCCACGCCTTATTCATATTTTCTCATTTTTCCCTGAAATCCTTTTATTATTCCAGGATCCTATCCAGAATACCACGTGACATTTACATTATATTTAGCAGGTCATGTCTCCTTTACTCTTGGTTGTGAGCTTCAGACTTCCCTTGTTTTTGATGACAGCTTTGAGGTTTTCTGGTCAGATATTTTTGTTTAGCTGATGTTTTTATTTAGCTGATGTTTTTCTCATTGTTAGGCTGATTACAGGTTTTGGGGAGGAAGACCACAGAGGAAAAGTGCCATCTTCATCACATCACATGGACGATACATACTATCAACATGACTTCTCACTGTTGATGTTGACCTTGATCTTCTGGCTGAGGTAGTATTTGTCAGGTTTCTCCACTGCAAAGTTACTTCCCCCCCCTTCCATACTATTCTCCTTGGAAGGTAGTCACTTTGAGTAGCTCACACTTAAGGGGTAGGGAGTTATACTCCACCCCCCTGAAGCCAGGGCATTTGCATAAACTATTTATTTGTTTACAGAAACTATTTAGATTTCTTTTGCACTGATTTGTCTTTTCCCCTCCACTCATTTATGTACTAATTATTTATATCAGTATGTGTACATGGATATTTCTTGTATACTTTGGATTATATTTCAGTACTACTTTATTAAACTTTTTTGCTCAAATTGTTCGAGATTAGTCATTGGGAACTCTTTTAGTTGGCTCATGTGTCCCTTTGACACAGCTCCATCACTCTGGTCCCTCCCTCCCTCCTTCCTTCCTTCCTTCCTTCCTTCCTTCCTTCCTTCCTTCCTTCCTTCCTTCCCTTCTTTCTTACCTTTCTGTACTTTCTGGCACTCCAGGATGCTCCAGACTCATTTTGTGTATTTCTGACCCCAGTCCTAGAATCTAGAATCAGTCATTTTCCCAAAGAGTTCTGGTTCTTCTCAAGGAAGAATGATATTAGAAGCTAAAATCTGAATAGTAGTTGTGCTTGTTACTATTGGGAGTTCCTTGCCCCTAGGCCTTCTTATCAGTTGACAGAGCTAGGTAATATACACATGTATACTAAACTGTGTGTATACAAGTACTCAATCCCTTTTTCAAAAGATTTTATTTATTTATTTGAGACAGAGAGAGAGAGAGAGAGAGCGCGCGCGCGCATGCACGCACACACAAGGGTGGGGGGAGAGGCAGAGCGAGAAGGAGAAGCAGACTCCCTGCTGAGCAGGGAGCCCAACCTGGGCCGTGGGGCTCAATCCCAGGACCCTGGGATCATGATCTGAGCCAAAGACAGAGGCTTAACTGACTGCGCTACCCAGGTGTCCCTCAATTCCTTTTTATTGCAGAAAAATATTCCATTGTATGGATACACCACATTTTATTTAACGATTAATCAGTTAAAAGACAATTAGGTTGTTACTACGTTTTGACTATTATGCTGGTCCACTGCTCTGAACATTAGCATACAGATTTTTGTGTAGATGTATGTTTTCTTTTATTTTTTAAAAGATTTTATTTATTTATTTATTTATTTATTTATTTATTTATTTATTTATTTGACAGAGAGAAACACAACTAGAGAGGAGGAAACACGGCAGGGGGAGTGAGAGAGGGAGAAGCAGGCTTCCTGCCCAGCAGGCAGCCTGGATCCCAGGACCCCGTGATCATGACTTGAGCTGAAGGCAGAGGCTTTAACCCACTGAGCCACCCAGGCGCCCCCTCAGGGTTTAATCTTTTGAGGAACTACCAGGCTGTTTTTCAAAGTGATTTTACTATTTTGTATTCCCACCAGCACTGTATAAGGAATCCAATTTCTCAGCATCCTCAGCAAACACTTGCTTTTGCCTATTTTAAAATTACTATTATAGCCATCCTAGTCATGCCCTCTGTGGTTTTGACTTGCACTTCTCTGATGACTAATGATGTTGAGGATCTTTTCAAGTGTTTGTCAGCCTGTACATTCTCCTTGGAAAAATACTGGTTCAAGGCCTTTGACCATTTTCAATTGGGCAATTTTTTTTTATTACTGAGTTTTAAGTTTTTATTTAGTCTGGATGTAGGCCACTTATCCGATATATGATTTGCACATTTTTTCTTCACTTTCTTGCTGATGTCCTTTGAAACAAAAGAGTTTATTTTTGACCAAGTCCAATTTATCTACTTTTTCCTTTGTATTTATGCTTTTGGTGTCATATCATTTGTTTGTTTTTAATGGTGATGTCTTATTTTGCCTTCTTTCCAAAGCAAGAACTGGCCTCAGCAATGAGGAACATCATTTGTGCGGTGGGAAGTACAGAATCTGACCGGACAGCATAGATTCCTTCCTAAGGGGTCACCAGGTGCTGACCAAGGTGATAATCATAATTAACACGTACTGTACAATGGCTGGGTGCCAGACACTGTACTCGCTCTCACTGCATCTTTTTTGTTGTTGTTGTGAATCCTCGCAGGAGACCCGAGACATTGTTGTTCCTACTTGACATCCGAAGAACTTGTGACTCAGAGTAAGTAATGTCCTCAAAGCCTATATAGCTGGTAAGGAATGGAGCCAGGGTGGCAAATTCGAGCTTGATTCTCATGGGCTTGCACTGATCCCATTAGCTTGAAGCCCCTACAGCCCTCATTTCTTAAACATGAAGTAAACACCCCGCATATATTTTTGAGAGCCTACTATGGAATAGGCACTGTGCTAGGTACTGGTGAACAAACCTGACTGTCTTTGCTCTCATAAAATGGCCATACGGACAAGGAGGGAGACAGATAATAGAATCACACCAATAAATGTAAATTAACCACTAGGATCAGTGCTGTGAAGTAACCCAGGGCTATGAGAGCTATAACAAGGAGATCCGTCCTATTGTGGAGGAAGTCATCATGGAAGGCTTCCCAGAGGTGCTGCTAGGACTGTGATCTTCTGGAGGACTTATTATCTGAAAAGAGCTTGGGAAAGAACATTTCTGGAAAATGGAATAGCACGTTCAAAAGCCCCAAGGCAGGAAAGAAATGATATATTTTTGCTAGTAGATTTTATTATCAGGAAATCTGTATCTCGTGCACAGATTTGGGGAAATCCCACAGATGAAGTCTCACAAAATGAGATATGTACCATGTATGGCAATCTTTATCTTAGTCAATTAATGGACTTTAAAAATTGGTTTAGATGTGAAAATACCAGGAACTATGATTTATTTACTCAACAGACATGCCCAAAGGAATCCTGGCTGGGGTTGAGGGAGGGAATAGTTGAGCTCAGAGAGATGGGCATGAGTTAGATCAAGCAAAGCTTTGGGGGAGTTGGGATAATTTTTCAAGAGCAATCAGTAGGGAGTCACCAGAAGGTTATTAAGATGGGAAGCGACAATGAGAAGATTTGTGTTTGAGGAGTTGGAGGGAATGTTCTATGGAGAAAGTGTGTAGAGGAGCAGTGGGGCGCAGAGTGGAAGCATGAACAGGTGAGAGACCATGGCAGTGGTCTGGCAAGAAATGTCAACAGTGTAGATGAGGAGGGTGACCATGGGGAGGAGGGACACAGCATAGTGCATGAGGAGGGTGACCATGGGGAGGAGGGACACAGCATCGTGCATTCCATTTGGCTGGTGGGTACTCACCTTGCCCTTCCTTAACTCGGCCTAGGATCCCACCAAGTAAGGGCTTACTTCCTGCCCCTCTCCCCAGAAGGCAGTGAGGGTTGCTCAGGTTCCCAGGTCTATGATACTTCTGGTGCCTCAGTGGCCCCTGCTTCCCACAGCCCTGGCTGTTCAGCTTGGCTCCCAAGGAGGTCTTTTTCTCCAGTGAATGGGTCTGAAGAATGAAGGAGCCATCACTAATCTGATCCTGCTCCTGCTTACTAAGGGGGGCGCCTGGTGGGGGGTTACTCTGGTGAGCTGGTCGTGCCCCTGTTCACTGCAGGCCCCAACCCTGAGGAGAGCTGAAGGATTACTGCTCCCTGGGCTCCCTGCCCCCTCCTCGCCCCAAAACAAATGACGGGAAAGCTGGAACTTCCTTCTTTCACGTGGAGACACATTTCTGTATTTGTGATAGGGAGAGAATTATTTTTAACCTGCCTTTTCTGGTGATAACAGGAATACAGTCCTATCGGAGGAACTTGGAAAGTACGAGAGAACATAAAAGGAAGACTAGCCAGTATTCATAATACTACCCTGCATTTTTGCATATTTTTCCAGTCATATATCCTTATTGTTAAATAGGTCATACACGCTGTACATACTTTTGTGTGTCTTGCTCTTTTCCTTTTGTGCTTTAAACATTTCCCTGTCATTAAAATCTCTCCACACATAATTTTTAATTTCTGCAAGTCTTTTTTGAAAACATATTTTACATAACCTCTTCCTATTTGTTGGACATTTGGATTGTGTATAACTTTTACCATTTAAGGAGTTCTGTGACGAACATCTGTTTATAAATGTTGGTCTACATTTCGGATGCCCTCTCCTCCTGTAGATTTCTGGAAGGGAAATTAATGAGGGGAGTTGTATGGAGAGGACAGGGAAGAAAATCTCTTTGTGGGATAATTCTTACCACAAGGTAGCTTTCTTCCCCCTGTCAGCAGAAAGCTAAAAGATGGGCTGGTCTTTTCTACTGTGTAAGGACCCTGTGTTCCCCTCCTCAGATCACCTTTCACCTAGCCCCAGCTTCTAGGTGTCTGTGTCAGGAATTAACCTCTTCTGTAGAGACCCCACTGCATGACGGGCTTAAGAGGCATCTGGGGCTGGGATTTCAGGGATTTCTCTCTGTCTTGTGGTAGAACAGAGAGCCCTGCAGGTGTGGGGGTCAGGTTCTTCCGAGCTCCAGCTCAGCAATCCTGAGTGCTCTTTCCTCCTTAGGGGTCAGTTTCCTCTTGGGAAATAAGCTAGAAGAGGAGCTGGGGTTTGACCATGTAATAGCAGAAACCTTATTTTAAGTTAAATCTTACCAGAATCCCAATCCCTACAACAGATGAAAGGGCAGTTGCCTTGCAAGAAGTCTGTGTGGGAGGAGTGGGAGCAGGGAGGGGGCCTCTAGTTTGAAAACTCTGGCCTGGAGGATGGAAGTTTCACTCAGGCTTAGGCTCAGTTCCCTTCCCTTCCCTAACGCCAAAGTTAGAGAGAGAGAGAGAGAGAGAGAGAGAGAGAGAGAGAGAGAGAGAGAGAGAGAGAAATTTCATCTATATTTAAATCCTGCAAATGTGCTGATTGAGGAAATCCTTTTTGCTTAAAGACAAGTTGGAAATCAGACAAGTGGAGTACTAAGCTCGGAGAGGGAGTGAGCAGTATATGAAACCCGCTGGAAGGGTGACCCTGGCACTTCTAAGAAGGCAGCAGCACAATGGACTCTTCGAAAGAAGCCGCGTCAGTTTATTCCCCCGTAGGCACCGCCCCCTCGGTGGGGCGGAATTGCTTGTTTTCACCCTCCCTTTCCTGGACTCACTGCAGACCAAACTTGTGTCCACAATTGCTAGCAATTTGAACCTAGAGTAACCTACGACCAGGTATTTTACTGAGGCCCAAACACTGTGAGATATGAATGGGGGGTGGAGATGACAAGAGAGTTTCCTCCCGCCCAGGGGACGTTGGAGCACCGGGACGACGGTGTGTATGTGTGGCAGGGGGTGTGGGGAGGGTTGGAGGGGGTGTAGTGAGGCTCACCGACCTGGCAGCCTGTGGGTTTTCTCCCATCCCAGCGGCAAGTGTTGCAGCACCCACCAGCCAGGAGGGGCTCCGGGTCTGTGACCCCAGAATGGGGAGTGGAGGGCGTGGAACGGAGACCTCGCCCAAAATCTGTCCCGGACGCGGCAGGCCCGGGAGGAGCACCGGGTGAGGTGGAGGGCACAGCGCGGGGGTCTGCACATCACAGTCCCTTGCCCTCTCAGCTCAGGCTGCAAAGCACCCGGTGGAACGCGGTGGATGGGGGGGGGGGGCGAGAGGGGAGACAGTGCCAGCGTCTGCGGGGGAGGGGTGGCGCTGCCTTCCCTGGGAGACCCCACCTTTCTCGGAGAGGCGTGGTGAGCTTAGTCTCCAGGATCCGCAGTGATGTGTAAAAAGCGGGCACGACCCCCGAAGCCGCAGAAAGCCTCCGCCCCTCCCCCCGAGGCCCGCCCAGGCCCGCAGGTGAATGGCTGGCCCGCACAAAGGAAGCCGGTTGGAAATGTGGAATTCGGACCAATTTATGGGAGATTCTGTCGCTCACAGTCCCGGTAGACCTCAAGCAAAGAAACCTGTGATCAAGAGTGGATGAGGATAAGAACAGTGCACCAGGCCAAGCTTATTGGAAAGACCGAGTTTAGTTACTCTGGGATAGCGAGGTAACAGGATTAAAGGGATTAAGGAAAGCACCTCAAACAGCTGAGGAGGGGGTAAAAAAACACTGGTTCTATTTGTTTTCTTCCTAGGCCCCAATAAGATGCTCTGGGGCCATGTGGCCGGGCGCGAAACTTAGGGCCTTTTTGGGGAGCACGGTGGAATGCCTAAGGGTCAGGGATTGGGGTGAAGTGGTGGGAGGAGTAGAAAGCGGGCTGGAGGTTTGGGGTGAGAGAGAGCCTCTTCTAGGAAACAAATAGGTGGTCTGGGTTGACAAGTCAAAAAGAAAAAGCCACTGGAGGAGTTTCAGAGATCTTTTGAAGTCTGAGGTGTACGCTTAAAAATCCAACCTTCTAGCGTTGAATGCTAGCTCCAGCTGCTTCAGCCACCACGGTTGAAATGCACTTATTTCCTGCTAAGGATTCCTGTAACCATTTATTTTTAATAGGATAATTGAGATTTCCGAAGCGTGTTCGTTTTGTAAATATTTGAGCTCGGCTCGAGTGTCTTCCCGCCCCAGCGCACAGAGGTAAAGGTGCTCCCTACTTTGGGCGGGTGGCCGAGGCTGCGGGCGGCCCCTCCCCGCGTGGCCGAGGCAGCAGACACTCCTTCAGCCGACGCTCACCGCTATCAACAAGTGCGTGGCCGCGGGGTGTTCGGCTCAGCTAGCGGGCGCCGGGCGGGTCCCAGCACACGCTCCCGGAAGACCAGTCGCTTGCTCCTTAGAGTTTCCATAGCAAGGATTGGGAGCTAGAGTGTTTTGGATGACCCGGAGTCAGAAATCCTCTTGGATCACGCTAGCTGCTCCCCCTCCCCCGACCCTCTCGCAGGACGGGACCAAGGCTCTTAATACCGAGTGATAGTGCCTTCTCCAACCCCCCCGCATAGTTTCAGGCCCGCAAAATTATCAGGACTCCATTATGTTGGTTATAAAATTTATTGATCTCTCATTTAGGAATTAAGAGTAAAACCTTGAAAAACCTGAAACAAAATAGCCCCTTCCCCACCACCCAAACGATATCCGAATACATTAGCGCGACGAAATAACAGATCACGGCAGAAATCACCAACTCAACAGCCTAAATGCAGACTGGACAGAAGCTGTCCCGCGGCCAGGGGCGGCGAGGCGGGAGACACAACGCACACCTGGCTATAAATTAACATTGGCCTGAGCTGCCGCGCCACTCCGCGCGGTCAGCCCCCAAAAAACCCACAAGGAAAACCGATGCAACGCGTCGAGGGGAGGAGGCTTTGCAGTTCTCAGACCAGCCTCCCCCGAGAGCACGTTTCTCCTATTCACTCACTCCTCGGCTAACAGTAAACTAACGAGACAACATTTTCAAATTCAACAGAAAAACCTAGGAACCCAGGAGGAGGAGGTGGGCTGCTTTTTCTCTGCAAACATCACAGCGATTCCCAGCCTACGAAAGGGGAGGGAGGGGCAGCGGCGAGGGGTAAGCGAGTTCTAGAAAGTCCCATTTCCGCTGCTCCGGACTTCTTTTTGCGTTTGTACAAAACCCGACAGCTACAGCAAAACTTTCTGTCCTTCCCATCATCGGTACAAGGCAAAAGTCCCAGGCAAGCAAAGCTAAACAACAAGGCGTCCCAACTTGGGGGGTGCGGGGCGGGATGGGGGCGGAGGGGCGGCGCGCGCACGCGGGCGCTCAGATGTGGGTCAGCGGCACCGTGCCGTTGACCGCAGTCCCAGCGCCCTGGTAGTGCTGGTGTACGCTGTGCAGGCGGCCGCCGGGCAGCGGCGAGGCGGCGTCGGCCGCGTCTCCGCCGGGTGGCAGGTACATGCTGATCATATCGCGCAGGTCGCCGAGGCACGCTCGCTGCGAGTGCGATGTGATGGCGGGCGGCGGCGAGCTGGGTTCGGTCTTCACCACCGTGCCCATGGGGCCCAGGCTCATGGCGGCCGCAGCGGCGGCCGCGGCGGCGGCGGTGGCGGGCTGCTGCCCGTAGGCGGCGGCCGCGGCGGCGGCGGCCGAGGGCGCCATGCCCCCGTAGCCCGAGGCGGCGGCGGCGGCCGCCGCGGCGTTCATGTAGCTCTGGGCGCCGGGAGGCATCATGGGGCTGTACTGCAGGCCGGCCATGTCGTAGCGGTGCATCTGCGGCAGCGCGGGCGGCGGCGGCGGGCTGCTCATAGTCGCGGGCTGCGCGTAGCCCAGCTGCTCCTGCACTAACGAGTACGCGCCGTTGGCCCAGCCGTTCACGTGTGTGTACGTGTCCAGGCGCTGGCCCACGCCCACCGGGCTGCTGGCGGCGGCGGCGGCGGCAGCGGCAGCGGCAGCGGCGGCAGCGCCGGGGGGCAGGAGGCCTCCGGGCAGGGAGTACTTGTCCTTCTTGAGCAGCGTCTTGGTCTTGCGGCGCGGCCGGTACTTGTAGTCCGGGTACTCTTTCATGTGTACGGCGCGAAGTCGCTTGGCCTCGTCGATGAACGGCCGCTTCTCCGCGTCGGTCAGCAGTTTCCAATCGGCGCCCAAGCGCTTGCTGATCTCGGAGTTGTGCATCTTGGGGTTCTCCAGGGCCATCTTGCGCCGCTGCCCACGGGACCACACCATGAAAGCGTTCATGGGCCGCTTCACGCGGTCCTGGTCACTGCCCCCGCCCCCGCCACTGGAGCCCCCGCCGTTGCCGCCGCCTGTGTTCGCGCCGCCGGCTGCGTTCGCGCCGCTCTTGCCTGCGCCGCCGGGGGTTGCTGGGCCGCCTGCGCCTGCCGCTGGGGTGGGTGGCCCCACGGGGTTCTTGAGCTCGGTCTCCAGAAGGCTGTACATGGCCGGGGCGGGAAGAAGGTGCGCCAGAGTGGCGGGAGGAGAAGGCGCTCCCGGGGCTGGAGCGGCCACGGTGAAAAGGCCCGGGGACTCCGTCGGAGGGGCGCTCGGGGGCCGGTGGGCCAGCGGGTCAGGCAGGAAGGGCAGGCTTGCCAAAGTGCTCCGCGCCAAGTCGGCAGGAAACCGCAGACCACTCGCACCTGATGCGTTGTCTCGAGCTGGTCGCATTCGCAGTCTGGCCGAGCGCTCGCCGGGTCCCTTATATACCTGCTCGGATCCCCCGAGGTTGGGACTCGGTCCGCCCCTCGCCACCGGGAGGCCCCGTGATTGACAGGCTTACAGTGATGCGCCCTGGCCAATCATCACGGAGTCCCCGTTCGGCCCCAGTGGAAAAAAAGAAGTTCGGGGAGCCCTCTCGTTCACCCTCACGCCCCGCTTGGGCCCGGTGACGTGACGAGAGTTATTCAGGAGGCGGGAGTCCCAGAGAGCCGCTCAGAGACCACCAATTAGGGTCTCAAAAAGTTTGAAAGAACGAAACTCGAGGAAGTGACGGAGGGGGGAGGGGGAGCAAGCAGGGCTGGGGGGAGGGGGCAGAGGGGCGCCCTCGGGGTTCAGAAAACAACTTTGCAGCCCGGTCAGGACCGACTGGTGCCTGGTCCCAGGGCCACCCTGCAAGGCATCCCGCTGTCTGCACGGAGGTCCTCCGACCGCTTCTGCTGCCAGCGCTAGAGACAGTGGGCATCACCAGTTCCCCGGGCGAGCTTGGGAACTCAGGGGCGCAACGGAGGCACCCCAGATTGCGGCTCCTAGAAGCCCTCCCTGGAATTGGCCCTTGTCCCAACGGGGCTTTCTGCCGGGAAGCCGCGGGCCAGCGCGCCCAGGACCGAGCCCGGGTCAGGGACCAGGGCACGAGAGACAGGCTTCAGAACCGCGGAGCGCACGGGAGCTGTGAGGCTCTCCGCTGGTTTGAGTGAAGGCGAACAGTCAGCCGCCTGCTGCCGGGGCCGGGCGGAGGCGCTCACATGTGCTGGTGCGGGGAGTGTGTGGGGGGCGGAGGGGGTGAAGCGGCCTCGGCTCTCTCGCTCCAGGCCCCCGCTTAGCGGCCCCTTTTTGTCTCTGCTCTCTGGCCATTTCGGTTTTTCCAGTCCGATGCCCCTGAGGGGGAGGGTCGGGCCCCTTGGAAAATCCGTTTTCATGGCAACACGGAGCCTCTCCAAGTGAAAGAAAAGTTTCTTGGAGGTTGGCGGCGAGGGGGGGGGGGGACGGTGGCCGGAGAGGAGCCGAGGCCGTCCTCAGGGCGGACCGCCGGGCCCCCTCCACTGGCCGCGCACCTGCCAGGACCACCGAGCGCTGCTCTCGCTGCGCAGCCGCGCCGCCTCCCCGGGGAGCAGGCTCTGCTAACGGATTCCATCCTCCTCCTTTTTTGTTTTACAGCCATCCTGGCCAGAGCCTCGAGACTCGGAGCAGGACACTCACCGCATGTCATGTTGTGTGCCAGAAACTACTGTCTCGGGAACTCCAGCTGCGGGTAGAGGGAACCCGGACCGTCGCCTTCGCCCTCCTGAGCGAGTGGCACAGCGTTTGAAACTCCCGGAGCCGCCCGAGGGACGGATGGGAAGGGGTAGCGAGCCAGGCAGAAGAGGCAGAGACTGAAATACGGTGTCTGCCTGCGCAGTGTGGTCCCCTTCCCCAGCCTCGTGGAAAGATGGGGAACCAAAAGAAAAGCGTTAATCCTAAGGGTGAAAAAAAAATACAAAAACCCCAGGCTTTTAGCTCCATAACGTTAATGCAAAACCCAGGCGATCCTGGGACACCTGCACACTGGGAGCTCCCCCCCTTTCCTGCACGTATTTAAAAATATACCGTTGTGACTTGGGAGAGGGTGGCGTAGAGAAGGCCAGCCCCCTCTGGGGTGGGCGGACGGGGGCCACTAGAATCCTGGTTCTCAGCTGGCATCTCTTTTGGAAATTTTGCGTCTCTAAACCAGCCCCTTAATTTTGGGTTCCACCTGGTCTACGTTCTCTTGTGTTTCTGGCCAGAAGGAAGCAAATGCCCACAGTCAAGGGCTGCAACAGTTTGGATGTACGATTTAGGGTTTTAAAGTAAACTATTTGGAATGGTTCTGTGTATGGATCTTATGTCTGTGGTGGGGTGGGTGAGTGGGTACGCGCGTGCACGCATGGATGTGCACACTTAAGTTGGCACAGGCAGGAAGATGTGTCTCAGAAAACGAAATGATTTGGCGATCTCCTGCAGCTCTTGTTTTCTGGCAGAACTAGCTGACAAAGTCCATTTTTCCTAGGCAAACCCACCTTCTCCCAAATAAGTCAATGTGTGGTAAACCTGCCCGGCTGCCGCCTTCTCCAGATGCCCTCTCGGGTTCTCTGGGCCTTCGAGGCTGTTGCTAAGTGAAGCGCGTTTTAGGAAACTACCCAACCGACGCGCGGGCCTGGCGTCCAGTAGCTTGACAGATGTCAGGATTCTTTCCAAGTTTTAGGACCCAAGTAAGCCGTTGTGGTGACAGCGCCTGGGCTGCACATTTCCCAAGGCGAGAGATGCGGCGCTGGGTCAGTACTCCTCCCAGCAGCAGATTATCTAGGGGGCTAGTAACTGTCCCCAGCTGTTTGTCATTTGATTACAACTAGCCCGCGGCTTAGGTGAGCTCATTTTCACATTACATCCTCTGCCAGTGTTCCGCCCAGACATCTCCCACAGTTCTAGCTTCCCTCGGAGGCTGCCATTAAAACGGTCTCCGTGCTTGGTGGCTCCGGGGTGGTCTGCACAGCCCCAAGCAGGAGTCAAGGCGAATTTCCTTCAAAACATTTCGGAGGAAACGTCCTCCACCCAAACTACCACCTCCATAGTCGCACAAAGTCATTACAGGCGTGGGGAGGAGCGGGAGGGAGGCTGGAAGGAAATCCGTTTTCCTGGCCCACTAGCAGTGTGGGCGCAAGCACCAGCTGAGCGGCGCGATCTCACCTGGGGGTCGAGAGAAGGGTCTCGGCAGGTATTATGGCCCCAGGAGCCTCGATTCGGGCGGGGGCTGAGGGAAGGCAAGACAGTCAGCGGAGCCAGAATCCGTGTCTCTGACACGAACTCTGCACGGAGTGAGGGAAGCAAGGGACACAGCGGGATCCAGGACGAATTCTTTCCATCCTCTTCCAGAGAGAGAGAGAGAGAGAGCGTTCGGTAGCTCTCTAGCCCTCTGGGGCCTCCGGGAACCCGTGGCGGCACACAGAGCGCCGGATGGCGGGCTGGGAACACGGCCAAGCACCCCCTCCCCATTCCCCCTGCCCTCCCAAGAGAGCTCTGGTTCCCTCCGACTGGGGCTGGGGCTGGGGAATCCCAAGACCCAGGGCGTGGCAACAGCGCCGTTTGTTGGCTTTCGTTGGAAACTTCACCTAGAGGCGCCCCTTCCCGCCCTTCGGGGTTTCGAGGTCGCCCCAACCCCTCAAGGAGAGGCAGCAGGTTTTGCCGCTGGGCAGAAGTGGTGCTTATCCTTAGAGGGCTGGTTCGCGCAAAACTCGGGGGACCCGGGATTTAGCGTGTCGGCCTGGCGGGGGTGCATAGTGCGCTCCCATTCTTGCGTCCTCTGGTTTCCAGCCTTGGCAGAAATCATGTGTCCCGAGGGCCTCATACCTGCAAAATATACTGGAGCAGTCGTGTGCCATAGAGGTACTGGTAAAGCAGAATAGGAGAGGGACTATCCCATCACTCGCTGCGTTGGGGGGTGGGGGTGGGCGTTGATTCCTTCTCAGCTCACTGGGGACCTTTTTCTGGGTCTCCAGCTCAGTTAGGACACACCTGTTGGAAGAGACGCCCTTAGCGAGCATCGCAGGACGGCGTGGGTGTGTGTCCGTGTCCGCTCTGGGGGCTGAGGCCTGACAATAGGGTTGGGCAATCAGTCTCCTTCTTCAAGTGCAGCAGAGGCCAGAGAGCGGTCTGGTTTTGAGTTAAGCGGGGTGAGGGGGGTATCCCGGCGACCCTGAGAAACGCTTTGCTTTCCAGCGGAAAAAAAGTTTGCTTATCCAAAGGCAGTGATTCTTTTTTCTTCCTTGAGAACATCCCTTGACCATCATATACTCTGGATCTTAGCCAAGATCGTGTGTTTAGGCCAGATTGAGGGCCTTGGTCAAGAAATCAGAGGCTGTGGTCTGTTGTAGAACCATCTCTTATAAAAGCCCAGAACGGTTACCAGCACTCCAAGGAGATGGAAGAGACAGAACTTTCTAGTTCTCAAAGCGTTCAGTTGGTTCCTCCTCTCCCAACCACAGTACTGCGCTCCCTGCTACAATGAAACACTTGTTCATACAGGTCTGGAAGGAACTGAAGATTTCAGGCTGGTGGTAGGTTCCAAACAATAACCTAGTTGAGGCTCTCTTCTAAAGAGAGGTTTTATTGGAAGCTACCGAGGTGTGTGGTGACATGGTCCTGGAGGTACCAAAAAGTCTCCTGTGGGCAGTAAAACTGTATTTTGTTGCGCTTTGGTGTAGCAGTTTTTGGGAGGGAGGGTAAACTTTTTAAAAGCGGGTTTCCAAATTTGATTTACTCGGTTAGCTGAGCTGTAATTTATAGACGCACTGGGAATCGCCTTGGCCCACACCTTGGCGCTCAGTTGCAAAGATCCCTCGCACTGTCACCGGGTTTTAATATTCTAAAGACGAGGTCTCTTTTCCCTAGGTACTTAGCAACTACAAGGAAATAGACAACCTTTGCCTTCCGCGCCCTCTCGCAGACCTTACAACCGGAGCACTGCCACCTCCCAGAGGAAGGCAGGCCCTACCCGGGAACTGGGTCTCGCTTCCAGAGGGTCTTCCGGGTCACTCACTGAGGTCGACCTCTTTGCCTACCCCCAACATCCCTCTCCGTCCCCACCCCCACCCCCGCCTACAACCCTCCGCCAGCGCTCAGCCCTTCAAGCTGCTGGACTGTGCCCTCGGCGAGCAGCCTCCCGCGGAACCGGCACCCTACGGCCAGGCGGGACCTCCCACTGGGCCTGTCTCCTTTCCCTCTTCCTTCGGTGGTTGCGAAGGCAAGGCCCTTTACGGCGGCGAGGTGTCCGGCCGGAAGCCAGGGCGGGGGAAAAAACATGTAGAAATCATTATCAGTACGTAATGTTGTCTAAGTTACTCCACACGCTTATTCCGCCAGCGGGGGGCACGGGTCCACTGGAAATGCTCCCTGGAAGTGTTCCCTCGGGAAGCGTGCAGGTACGATCACGGGACCAACAGGCGCCACGGGTGTGACCAGGCGAGACCATCGGCCCCGACCGCTGGGGGCGCAGGATGATGCTGGGCTGGGGGCAGGGAAGAGCATTCTGGAGAACATTCTAAATCTCAAGGCAGCACCAGCTGTTCTTCCCCCTCTCTCTTTTCTCTTTCCCTTGCTTTCTTTCTTTTCTCCTTTCTCATTTTCTTTGGAGAGAGTGGAGAGCTGTAGAATTCGATGCGCGAAAGTTCAGTGTTCCCTTCGCCTCGCTTTCTGGTCGTCATTCCTTTCCCTTTCATTTGACCTCCGTCGCACACCTACTGTGTGCCGTGCGGTGCGCCAGAAGCCGAACGGGGCCGGCTCTTAGCAGTCCCTTGGCGGCCACTGGCGGCGGCCGAATGAGCCTCCACGAGGTCGTCGGCGTGGTGCGCCCCGCTCGCCGGGGCCACGCGCGTTCCCTGGCGCGCGCGCGCTTCCCGGCGGCCGCGCCTAGCCGCGCCTGCGGAGCGGCGCCCGCGTCCCTGGAGCCCCGGCCCCCGCGCGCCCCGCGCCGCGGTCTGAGTGGCGGGTGTTCGAGGCTCCGGGGCCGCTGCTCGCGACGGAGAGTCGGGCGGAGGACGCGGCCCAGGGACGGCCAGCGAGCAGCTCCTTGTCAGGTATGGAGGTCACCTGTCCTCAGGCCGACCCGATTCGGTGCGAGCCGGCGGCCAGACGGGGCGACAAAGCGAGGTCTGTCGGGAAGCCTGGACGCGCCGGCGTTTTGGCGCCTAGGCCGCCGTCACCCCAATTCCATTTCTCCGGAAAGCGTCGCTGAGTTACGACCTGGAGGCTTTTCTAATGTGGTGTTTGTGTAATTAACACCGTCTCCCCTTGTTTCTGAACATATTTCCTCCCCCAGCACAGCCTAGCCTTCACGTGAAAAAGCAACGGGAAGAACGTCCCAATAACCCTTTCTAATGGGAAAGAACTGTCCCTTTTGTGGAATGGTTTCTTTACAAAGCCAACAACCAACCTTATTTTCTAGTTCCAGTGGCTATCCCTTTATGAGTTATATTATTAAAGAAATCCGACACTAATTGTGCCGATTTAACTTGTTAATTAGTTGCAAATAAACTATTCATTAGTGGTAAAATAAAATAAAACCCATGTGCCTAGATATCATTCCACATTCACATATTGTAGTGTCTGCATAGCATAGGCATACTAAATTAAGTTCCTAAAAGGTTTCTCCTCAGGATAAATAATTAAAATATATTCTACTTTAATTGACATTATAGAGGACATAAATGAGCTTTTCCTTTTAGAAAGAAATAGCCATTTCTAAATAAAGCTTGCAGTCTGGAGAATGGAGGCTTCAGCCAAATGAATAGTCATTACTACCTTTTCAACGACGTGGGCCTTTTGATCAGAAAAGAAATTAGCTCTAAAAAACAGACAATGGAAGCCTGCCCTGCAATAGGAAGAAAATTAGACGGCCAAGGCTCTTCACAACACCTATTTCTATAAACCATAGAGCTCCTTGCTTTTCAATTACAGCTGTTCATTTCATATAAGGAAAGGGGAAAAACAGGCCTCTAATGTAAACTCGCTTTCACCATAAAGCTTTGCTCCTGGCACTCAGCCAGACTGCCTACTTACTATTGTTTTTAGTCCTCTCATCAATTAGCTAATACTATATATTTTAAATGACTCTGAGGGTATTCACAGACTCCCTCCCCCTTCCTCACCCAGACAAAACCCAAGCTGGACTCCCATGAAAAGGCTACCATTCGGTGCACAGACACTTAAATGTATAAAGTTTAATGTTTTTATTGTTCCCCAAAGAAAAACCATATTGAAAACTGTGCTTTGTTTTTTTTCCCCTATATTTCTTAGTCCATTATTGAAAGACCCAGACGAGGTGATAACAGGGGAGGGACATAAATGAGCAGCTTTCAGTATTGTTTCTAATTGTTCACAGAGCTAAATCCATCTCCAGATAATTTTTCTGTGCCTTTTAGACCATAATTTGGTTTATACATCTTTGTGTTTTAAAAATATGGATTTTGAAATTTGTTAACCCCGTTGGTTTGGTGCCATTAGATATAATTTCATTTAAAAAAATTACAAAGTTTTCATCAGTTGGTGAAATTAACTGGCCTGCAAAAAAAAATATCACTTGTAGGGTGTGCTGCAAAATAAAACCTTCAACATACATGAAATACTAATATGAGAAAAGTATTTGACAATAAGACCAGAGAGTCTTACTAAGCCTTTGGATGCATGTTCTAGAAACATTGAAATAGAGTTATAGGCCTGGAAGGCTTTGCTTCTTTTCAAATTAGAGTATCTATCTGACTTTTATAAATCACTGTGTAAATTCTTTGGAGAATTAAGCAATAGTGCAATCCTGTAGGGTTGTCCTGGGAATGTACTGTTTGGAGTTGTGCTCATAAAAGGACTTAGAGTGATTTTTTAAAGTTCAATTAAAGATAATTGATTCATTCACTATAAAATAAAAATATTTTTACGTAACTATAAAATCACTTAAATAAACTAACAATTAACTATGGACTTATCTCTGAGGGGTGTCATTCCTTTTATTCTTTAAACAACTTAGAGATAGTCTGCCAACAGAGAAGGAAGGAATGGACAAGAGTATAGACACTAGGATGGTTATCTGAAGTATTTCTATAGAGCAATTACAAAAAATTGTTACCAAAATGGTTCTTATGTCCCTGTTTTCAGCATGTGTTCCTTGTTGAAGTTGCTTCCGTTTGATGGCTTCCTACCATAATTTTTTTATATTAAGTACATTAGTGTGTTTGCTTTTTGCTTTTGAGCATTAACTTATTTTGCTGCTTTGTTCAAATGGATGTCAGAAGACTTAGCAAAAGCATTTTGCCCGAGAGCACAGACTTGCTACATCCCATTTTCCTTGGCAGCCTGAAGAAGGGACTCTTTCTTGGCAATCAAATCCCTTAATTCTTTCTACCTGTGGGTTCCTACAATAGAGGTTAAAATCTTACCACAATGCAAGTGTGAGACTGTTCCTCTTATCTATTGCATGTGAATAGTGCTGGTTTTCAGAAAGAATTTTACAGAAGCTGGGGTGGAAATTGCCACCTTCAAAAGGTGAGGTTTAGTGGCAGAGGTCAGCAATGTGTGGTTGCATATCAATAACCTGGAAGTTGTCTAGACTGACTGAGAGCTGCATGAGTATTTCATTGTGTCTGGTATTATGTGTTACAGCACCTAGCTTTCATTTCAGAAGGAGGAATCAAGTATGTTATATTGTGGGCAGTTGGATTGAAATTTGAGGGTAGTACTGTAACTGCCAGCAAAGACACCTGAAGCTTTACTTGAAGCTTTGGAAGGGGACAGTGTATTCAGAAGAGGAAGAGAAAGACTTTTCTCAGGATGGTGAGATGAAACAGAGCCTGTCTGTTTATACTCTCTGTAGGTTTGGGCCAGGTTTTTTTTTTTTATTGCGGTATAATTGACATATAACATATTAATTTCATGTGTATAGCATAATGATTCGATCTTTGTTTATATTACAAAATGATTGCCACAATAAATGTAGTGAACATCCATCGTCAGATATAGTTACACATTTTTTTTCTTGTCATGAGGACATTGAAGATCTATTCTTCTTAGTAATTTTCAAATATGCAATACAATATTATTAACTATAATGGGCAAGTTTACTAATCCTCCTGAACCTCAGTTTTCTCATCCTAATGGGGTGGATATTCAGACCTTTTTCACTGGGTTTGGGCTGAGATTTAATGAGATAATACAGTTGAAAGCACCTGGCACTCGTTTTAGCATAGAGCGAACTCGATTGTTTTGTTTTTCAACTAGGTGTTCTTATTCCCTTGAAACAGGATTGAAAATTCCTCTAGTGTGGGGGTGAGGGAACCATGCTACTTTTCTTACCCTTTACATGGCTTTGCACAGATGTTTGTGGAATGAATCATAGTCCTTGAGAAAGTCCTTTTTGAATGAAAGAAAAAAATGAACTAATTACTCCATGGTTCCAATTCTGCATCATGGTCTCCCACATTTGGCACTGTCACTTGAGATTGAGAGCACTTATTGAGATGATGGGGGATTTGGTTTGTGACAGAGGGGCCTCTTGTGTTTTAATTCTGAGATAACATAAAATATCCTTTATAATAGAGACATACTTGCTGTTAAAAATACACAATTAGTGTTATATGGTTTTTAAATCTTTTACTTTGCTTACAACGTAAGTTGTAATTTTTTTTTCCAAGCTCAATAGAACGTGTATTCTTTCTACAGATTGCATCAAGGGTTGTGTTGAATTAGGAAAGAAATCTTGTTCGGATTTTGTGGCTTTTATATTTTCTCTGAGAGCTCAGAAATAGGCCCATTTGGCCAAGTCAAATTTAAAAAAAAAAAAAAAAAAGTAGTACCGGGGCGCCTGGGTGGCTCAGTTGGTTGAGCGACTGCCTTCTGCTCAGGTCATGATCCCGGAGACCCCGGATCGAGTCCCACATCGGGCTCCCTGCTCGGCCAGAAGCCTGCTTCTCCCTCTCTCACTCCCCCTGCTTGTGTTCCCTCTCTGGCTGTGTTTCTCTCTGTCAAATAAATAAAATCTTAAAAAAAAAAAGTAGTACCGATCACCAGCAGAGATTAAAGTCTTATCCTTTCTCACAGTAACTTCGAAAAAGACTTAGAGAATTACAAAAATCAGTTTTATTTTATTTTTAAAGATTTTATTTATTTATTTGACAGAGAGAGAGAGAGATCACAGGTCGGCAGAGAAAGAAGGGGAAGCAGGCTCCCTGCTGAGCGGAGGGCCCAATGTGGGGCTTGATCCCAGGACTCTGAGATCATGACCTGAGCTGAAGGCAGAGGCTTAACTCACTGAGCCATCCAGGCGCCCCTAAAAATCAGTTTTAAAGAAGTAGAGAGACATCAGTTCAGATTAAGAGTAATTCTGCAATTAATCCGTGCCCTTGCATTTGAAGAAAGAGATCTAGCATGAAACTTGGTTGACTCCTAGTAAAATTCTTGCTGAAAGACTAGGTAGGGCTCTGATGGATAAACATGCAGCACAGAGGAATGGTTAAGAGCCCAAAGCTGGGTTTGAATCCGGTCTCTGGCCCTTAATAGAAGTTAAACTTCGCAGAGCTTCAGTTTCATCCACAAAAATAGAAATTGATGATACTTACCCCTTAAGCTGATTGTGGAAGAAAATAAACAAATTATGTAAACAAATACCAAACGCAGTGCCGGGTACATAGTCATGGGACTCAGTAAATGTTAGATTCTCATCATCATCACAGCAACCTTGTGGGCCATGTAGCACAGATGTCGGCAAACTTAGTTCTATTTTAACAGACAAGGAAATAGTCTTAGAAGGATCAAGTGATTTGTTCAAAATGGTAGAACTGGTTTGCAACAGGCATGAGAAGGATTTCTCTTGACCCCTTGTCCAGTTGTCTTTCACCAACCTACAGCTTGCTTACATTTGGCAGTGACTGTATTAGGTTGCACAGCATACCGTGTTATTGCTACTGTACTGAGAAGCATGTCATTGTTTCCTCCTTTATTCTAGGAAAGGCCATGATGGCCAGATGTCTTAATAAACAGTGACAAATGGCAGAGGAAGAATAAGGGACCCTCCATCCCCTAGGTTGTTTCCCCAGAGGAGGGCTGGAGGGAGACATCACCAGGCCCCAAGATGCACTAATTAGAAACATTAAAATCAACACTGAGTCAGATTTAGGATTAAATAGGTAAACCAATATGCTGATGTGAGCTTCTCAGACAGTGCACACTAATCTCTCAAGGGCTGCTTGTTTCCTTTCATTCTTAGGAGTTAAAAGAATCCCATATTTTGGGGGCACCTGGGTGGCCCATATTTTGGGGGCACCTGGGTTGAGTGGCTGCCTTCGGCTCAGGTCATGATCCTGGAGTCCTGGGTTCAAGCCCCACATTGGGCTTCCTGCTCGGCGGGAAGCCTGCTTCTCCCTTTCTCACTCCCCTTGCTTGTGTTCCCTCTCTAGCTGTGTTTCCCTCTGTCAAATAAATAAATAAAATCTTAAAAATAAAAGAATACCATATTTTGTTCATCAGCCCTACAAGTGGGCCTCACATTGAAAGTCCTAGCAAGGCAGTCTGATGACCCAGTATCCCAATTCACCAGCAGTGACATCTTACTTTTCCCAGCATTCAAGTTAATCTCTTGGCTTATATCATACACATGAAAAGGTGGGTTTGCCAAAGGTTCCAGGAAATTGTAATGATGGTGACCATTTATGGAAACTTACAACAGGCTGACACTCTACGATGTCCCTGTACGGGACACTGACACTTTATAGAAGTTCTCATGTTTGTTTAAGCCTATCAGCTGGCTGAGGTTAACCATATAGTGGCAAACTTGAAGATTTGATCTGTCTCCAAATGATGGGTTCTAGAAGGGCCTGGTTCCCTTATTATGTATTTTGGACAAAACCCCTTCCTCTTTCTGGATCTCACTTTCCCATGAGTGGAATGGGGGGATTGGATTAGATGATCCCCCCTTTTTTTAAAGTAGGCTCCATGCCCAACATGGGCCTTGAACTCGGGACCCTGAGATCAAGAGTCATATGCTCTACCGACTGAGCAAGCAAAGGCATCTCTGGACTAGAGGCTTTCTAAGGGCCATTTCCCTTGTAAGATTTTGCAGATTCCAAAAGTTCTCATATACTGTTTTTAATATATTAAGTAACCTGAAATGGTCCTTGATTTTCTTCAGAAATGGCCATTCTCCTAGATGTAGTAGTGAAAGTCATCAGCTCCACCACCTCTGGCAGCAAGCAAAAGTTTATAGAAGTAGAACAAGCTAGGAAAGCTAGATTCCAGATCTTTATTTGCAAGAGAAGGCATACCAGTCTGCTGTGGGCTCGGGCAGAAGGAAAGCCTCTTGGGTTGTGGTACATACTGAATGTTTATCCCTCTCAAATTCATATGTTGAAGCCTAATCCCCAATGTGATGGTATTTGGAGGTGGGGCCTTTGGGAGGTAATTAGGTTATAAGGATGGAGCCCTCATGGGAATGGGATTAGTGCCTTCCTAAGAAGAGGCTGGAGAGCTAGCTCGGGCTCTCACAAGGGCAGATAAAATGACAAGTCAGCAGTCTGCAACCAGGAAGAAGGTTGTCACCAGAACCCAACCATGCTGGCACCCTGATCTTGGACTTCCCAGCTTCCAGCCCCGTGAGAAATAGAGGTCTGTCCTTTAAGCCACCCAGTCTATGGTATTTTATTATGACAACCTGAGCTGCCTAAGACAAATTGGAAGAGTAGAGGGATCAAAAGGTGACCTTGAGCAATCCAGCATTGCCATCCACATACTCTGCATCTTACATGAGCTTTATGGGGGGTATTTCAGGAGGAGGGAGAATCCAGGGATCACATGCCTGCCCCTTTCTTATCTCTTTAGCCTCAACTTTTTTGTCCCACCTCACCTTGCCTCTAATGCACTGTGAGAAATTGCTTCCTAAGTGTTCTTGATCAAGTTCTGTTCTTTGCCTCTATCTTTACACATTTGCTTCCTCTACTTGGAGCTCTTTCCCTAACCAGCCTCCCTTCCTCCTTCCATTATATGACTAGATGCCACTTAGTCTTCAAGATTCAACTCCAGTGCCATTTTCCCTAACATCTTTCCTGATTCTCTTCCAGCCCCAACACTCCAGGCTGGGTTAGGTGCCTTTCCATGATGCTCCCAGACTACCCATGTGTTTATTCTCTCAGAGTTCTTGCCACGTTGTTTAATCACCATCTGTTTATCTCTCCATTTCAGCTTGTCATTGTGAGTTCCGTAAAGGCAGGGACCTTCTTTCTTTCTGGTTTCTTCAGCACTAGCCCAGAACCAGTGACATGGGAGACACTTCATCAGCGTCTGACAGTTGGAAGTGATTAGGACATCCATGGTAGACACTGATATGTGCTTGCTTATTTTTTGTTTTTAATATTTTATTAATTTATTTGAAGAAGAGAGAATGAGAGAGAGGGAGCATGAGGGGGGGAGGGTCAGAGGGAGAAGCAGAACCCCACTGAGCAGTGACCCTTCCCACCCCACCCCCGGTGCGAGACTCGATGTTGGGACTCTAGGATCATGACCTGAGCCAAAGGCAGTCACTTAACCACTGAGCCCCCTAGGCGCCCCTGACGTGGGTTTTCATAGTGCCTATAACATTTGGATCCCGCCCTCAAGGAATTCTCAGCTCAGTAAGAAGTAGCTGGTCATCCAGGAGGCAGGTCTGGCCTTGCTTGTAGGGCTAGGGAGCATGTGGCATGAAGGCATATTCAGGAACAAAACACTGATTGGCCATGAGTTTCCTGCTAATATTTCCACCCCCACCTGTATGCATCAGGTGCCCCGGCCATCCTCCTGGTTTTATCCATGGAGGTGGTGGGGAAGGGGGTGGGGGAGGAAATATCAGCAGGACAGGTTCCTTGTTCCCTTTGCCGAACTGTGTGCCTTGGCACAGGCCTGTATCTGTGGGCAGGAGGAAGTTCCTTCCTTTTTTACAAAGGCATTCTCTGCTTGCCAAGCAATACACCTAAGCAGCTTCTTGCATCCAACCAAGGAGGTGCCTTGCTCTAATTTGCACAGTGGGGTCCTATGGTATAATTGGTGGCCCTGATGAATAGGACTGCAGACACTAATGTGCGTCAGAACTTCTTAAATCTGGCACTGTTGTCCTGAGTCTGTCCTCAAACTTCCAGCCCTACAGATGGGTGTAAGTGTAGTCTTGGGAAATGTAGAGGAGAGGTGGTCACTCTGTGCTGATAATAGCAGGGATGTCAAAACTGGAAACAAGAGCTAGGAGGAGTGTCCACAGTAATCTCCACAGGCTCAGGCACTTCTCTCCTCAAACTTCACATCAGTGCTGAGACTTAGGAACAGGCCCTGATTAAATTGGAGTGAGGATATTTGAAGTTCAGGTTCTACTTAGTATGCCATTTAGATCATATGATTCTCAATTTTCAAATCTGTAAAGTAGGGCTCACTCTGTGTGTGTGTGTGTGTGTGTGTGTGTGTGTGTGTGAGATAGATATCCCTCAGCTTGACTGCTATGGCCTCCCATGGTAGAGGATCATGTTGAACAAATGCATCTCAGTTTCTTGTAAACTTTTGATCAATCTTATGAATCTTTGAATGATCGTTTTGGCTAATTTTGACTAGTTTCATAGATGCCTCTCCAGAGGACGGACTTCTCCAAGATATTCCTAAAGTCGTTAAATCTCTGAAGAGTTTTTGGCAGGGGAGTGACTGTGGTTACATTTGTGGATTGGGAAGCTCCTTCTGGCTGTTGAGTTTAACTCCCTGGGTGAGTTGTAGCAGTTATGATAATGCCTGTGCAAACTCCTGCTATATGCTTGGTACTCAGTAGGTCATTTTGGTTGTGAAATTGTTCCTTATCAGTTCCTGACCCTGGGTCTCAGTTTGTTTTTTCTTTTTTTTTTTTTTTAAAGATTTTATTTATTTATTTGACACAGAGAGAGAGATCACAAGTAGGCAGAGAGGCAGGCAGAGAGAGAGAGGGAGGAGGAAGCAACCTCTCCGCCTAGCAGAGAGCCCGATGCAGGGCTCCATCCCAGGACCCTGAGATCATGAACCGAGCTGAAGGCAGAGGCCCAACCCACTGAGCCACCCAGGCGCCCCTGGGTCTCAGTTTCATTAACTGTAAAATGCAGATGATCTATTTGTTTTCATTGTTAGTTTGTTCATTCGTTGGTTCATTGTGATCTTTGGTTCTCTCCTTTCTCTTGGTGACCCTCAGCCCAGATAACCTGGGTTCTCCTTCAGTCTATTTCGTTAGAGCTTTTATATCTTTCACCTGACATAATTTCCATTTGATTTTGGGATTTCAGTTAAGTTCATAAAATATGTAATGGTATTCTTTGAAAAGAGGTGGTTATAGTGGGTGGCCTCTGGGAAGAACTCTGTAAATGAGAAAGCAGACCCCATTTTAACAGGCTTTGTGATTGCCTTTTGTCCTCATTTTGGTGAGCTAGGCCTTACTTTTGAGGAGCTGTACTCAAGGTTCATGTAGAGATTAGATGTATTATCTGACATCATAAACTTTCATGTTGGTAGGAAGGAAATAATTGATTGCTCAGCCATTTATAGTTCTATTAAGTCAAGAAGCTCTGCTGATGTTAGTTTTCTTAAATGTTCATTTTTAAAATCAGTTACTCTGCCTTGGACAGTGTGGGAGAGAAAGAAGCTGCTCTCCAGGAGTTCGGTCTATTAGAAGAGTAACCAAAACAAAAACCAGCCTCTCCTGGGTGCCTGGGTGGCTCAGAGGGTTAAGCCTCTGCCTTTGGCTCAGGTCATGATCTCAGGGTCCTGGGATCGAGCCCCACATCGGGCTCTCTGCTCAGCGGGGAGCCTGCTTCCTCCTCTCTCTGCCTGCCTCTCTGCCTATTTGCGATCTCTCTGTCAAATAAATAAATAAAATCTTAAAAAAAAAAAAAACAGCCTCTCTGAGGGCATTTGCAAAGGTATCAGGTGCTGTGGGAGTAGAGGGGGCAGAGGCAGCAAGCCATTTTGTCTGGATCTTTTAGAAAGGATTCTTGGAGAGGATGGGCTTAGAGTTGTAAGCCGTGCCCTGAAGGGCACAGATGAAGAAGCAGCTAGCCCAAAGGCCCCTGGATTAGGATAGTGTAAGGCACATTTGGGAACTGCTAAGAGCAATGTGGTAGGAGCCAAAAGGCGCCACGTGAGGTGGGAGTTGGGGCTAAACTGTGGAGGACATGGAAGGCCAAACTGAGGACTTTGGCTTTGTTCTCTGTGCACCGGGGCTCTACCAAAGTCCTTCCTACCCTGCCAACCTCAGGTAGGATTTGCATACATACGGTGTATCGACAATTTCTGAACAGGACAGTCATCTTTATAGAAAGGTTCAGAATCAGTTATGCATGGTAGTGGAGAAATTTGGACTTTTTTCAGTTTTTTAGTTCCCTGAGCTATTCATTAAAAAAATGCCTTGAGTGCACAAGAGGGGCAGTGTGGAGAAGCTGTGAGGTACTGCCCCCCAAAAGCCAGAGACAAAGAGTCTGAGACCTAGTGTAGTAGTGTGCGCACAGTGTCAGCTGAGGCAAGTCCAGAACATCTCTTTATTAACTCTAAAAAGCTATCTGTGTGGGGCGCCTGGGTGGCTCAGTCCGGTAAGCGTCTGCCTTCCCCTCAGGTCACGATTCCAGGGTTGTGGGATGCAGTTCCGCATCTGGCTCCCTGCTCAGTGGGGAGCCTGCTTCTCTCTCTCTCCCTCTGCTTCTCCTCTATCTGTGCTCCCCCTGCTTCTGCTCCTCTGCTCCCTCTGCTGCTCCCCTGCTTGCGCTCTCTTGTGCGCTCTCAGTGTTCGCTCTCTGTCAAAGAAATAAAATCTTAAAAAAAAAAGAAATAAAAAATAAACTATAAGTAAAGAATTTTTTTTCTTAATGTTTGGAAGCTGCATTCCAAAGTAGAGATTCCTGCAGCTATTTCGGCCCATTTAGCCTCAGGCCAGTGGGGGGAGGGGTTCCCTCCCACTTTCACTCCCCACACCAACCCCCCCACCTCCTTACAGTTTCCTTTTTATTTTGTACTCCCCCGCAATCAACCCAGCTTTAACATTTTTCTCCAAAGTGATCTTTGTGCCTAATTGTGTGCCCCCACTAGCCAATTAGCTGTAGAGCCTTCATTCATTCATATATTCACTCTGTGAGTAGTATAGCTGTATGCCAGACACTCTTCTAGGCACTTGGAATACTTCAGGGAACAAAACGAAACTCTCTGCTGTATGGGAGCTTGCATTCTATTCCTGTGTGCGTGGTGAGACAGGCAATAAATAATTAAATATGAGAAAGTTAAATATGTGGTATATGAGAAGCTGATCAATGCTATGGGCAAAAAAGTAGGGCAGGGTAGGGGGTTGGTGTGCTGGGTGTGAGAGTTCACTATTTAAATGAAAGAAAATATGTGAAAGGACTTTGATAATGGGAAAGCTCTAAACATGTGTTCAAGATTTATATTTTTAGACAAGTTTGAAACTGCCAAAGTTGTCTGTATCTTTTTTTAGGATCATCTCACTTTAAGGAACTTTTTTCATTCAATCAGTCATTTGGATGGATGGGGGGATGGGTGGACTAGGGGATGGGGATTAACGAGTATGCTTATGGTGTGCAGTAATTTAAGGAACTGTCGAATCACTGTGTTGCACACCTGAAACTCGTATAGTAATGTGTGTTAACTCTACTGGAATTAAAATGAAAAACTTAATAAAATAACAACCAGTCAGTCAGTGTTTATTGGATGCCTGCATGGCCAAATGAATTAATGCTGATGATAATAATGATAGCTATTATTATGGAGTGTCTACTGTGTTGTAAGCGTTATTTATGTAGAATCTCATTTAATTCTTTTTAAAAAAATAATTTATTTTATTTTTTCAGTGTTCCAAGATTCATTGTTTATGCCCCACACCCAGTGCTCCATGCAATTCCTGCCCTCAATACCCACCACCAGGCTCACCCATCCCTCACCCCCCTCCCGTCCAAAATCCTCAGTTTGTTTCTTAGAGTCCAAAGTCTCTTAGGCTTCATCTCCCTCTCTGATTTACCCCAGTTCACATTTCCTTTCCTTCTCCCACTGTCATTTAATTCTTTTAACATCTCAATAATGTAGGCATACGTCCCCAAGGGATCAACATTTAGAATGTAGGCAGCACGTGTAATAAAGGAAACTCTTCTTTCTGAAAAGCTAAAGTGGGAAGAAAATGGTTTTGAGGGGTGCCTGGCTGGCTCAGTTGGTTAAGCGACTGCCTTCGACTTGGGTCATGATCCTGGAGACCCGGGATGGAGTCCCACTTCGGGCTTCCTGCTCCATGGGAAGCCTGCTTCTCCCGCTCTCAGTCCCTCTGCTTGTGTTCCCTCTCTGGCTGTGTTTCTCTCTGTCAAATAAATAAATAAAATAAAATAAATGGGTTTGATGGGGACTACTGATGTCTTTCAGATTCGTAGGGTCATCTGTTTATCAAGTTCTGGCAGTGTCCCCCTTCGAAGCATGCCTTTGGTGCCATTGCTTTATCAGAAGTCTCCAGTAGACTCCAGATGTGGTTTTTTTTTTTTTTAAACTAAAGATTTTATTTATTTGACAGAAACACAGCCAGAGAGGGAACACAAGCAGGGGGAGTGAGAGAGGGAGAAGCAGGCTTCCCGCCCAGCAGGGAGCCTGATGTGGGACCAGATCCCGGGTCTGGTCTCCGGGATCATGACCCGAGCCAGCCGAAGGCAGTCTCTCAACCAACTGAGCCACCCAGGTGTCCCAGATGTGGTTGTTTTAAAGAAGTTTTCTTTTAAGATTTTTTTTTAAATTTATTTGAGACAGAGAATGAGAAGGAGAAAGCATGAGAGGGGGGAGGTCAGAGGGAGAAGCAGACTCCTGCCCAACAGGGAGCCCGATGTGGGACTCGATCCCAGGACTCCAGGATCAGGACCTGAGCCGAAGGCAGTCGCTTAACCAACTGAGCCACCCAGGTGTCCCTAAAGAGGTTTTCTGACCAGCTGCTGGGGTAGGCAGGTTGATGTGGTTGATCATCTAGTTTATCGTATATAATTGAGGACCTACTCTACTGACAGCCGCAGTTTTTTAAGGTGAAGTCATGTGCCCCTTCCTTAGAGAGGAACAGTATTGAGGATATTATAAGAATGGTTTTGAAGCTGTTAGCTTTTTTCTGTTGTAGCTACTAAGTTAGTAACAAGTATAACATCATGCCCAAGTTGGAAGCCGTAAGAAAGGAAAGCCTCAGCCCCTAGGTTATATAGCAGGTACCTAATCAGCTAAGAGAAAATGAGAATGAGGGACTTGGGAAATGTAGAATGAGGAAGACAGGCTGATGAGAAGTCCTGCTCATGCTTCCAGCCAGGCTGACTGGAGTTCAGGGAGAAGGACCTAGCTCCCCCTTCAACCCTCCCGTCCTCCATCTTCCTTCCATCTTCCTTCCCTCCAAGTGCTACAGTTCACAAAGTGTCTGGCTGTTGCTCATGTGGAGATCCAGGTAGAAATCACACTTTGCTTTCTGCTGGAGAAACCAAAAATAACCAGAGAGTGGGCTATTAAACCCTGCCAGTTCTGCTCTTTCAGTTTATAGCTCTTAAATGCACAGTCTCCTTTTTGGACCCAAAGCCCCTGCTTTTACCACCTCTTTACTAGTGTATTAAAAGAGTTTCTTAATTCCACTTCTTCCTAATATCCAATTTAACCCTCTTACCTGTTCTGAGTTTTTCAGGGACTATCTACTTAGTGTAGAATAAAGCTAGGCTTTTAAATGTGACATGTGAAGGTCTTCGCGGTTTGATCCCAGCCTGCCTCTTCCTTCTTCCCTCCCGGGTTATTTGACTCGAACTTTGAGTTTCAATTCCAGCTTGAACTCCTCCACCCAGGCAGCTATCCCTCATCCTTTGGCATGGTTCTGTGTGTGGATTCTATACATAAAGTGTATGTCACATTGCTTTAATTATAGGGTTTTCTAATTGCTTGCTTTTCTCTCTGGGCCCACCAGTGAAAGTTACTCGGGACAAGCAGTATTTGTTTTGTTTCCCAGCTGATTTATTCCTTTGGCCATCACATCTAACCATGAGTCACTCAGCCCTCTAGTCTCCGCAACCGTGTCCCTCATCCCTCTGGCACACTCCTTCCCTTGCATTTGTTTTCAGTTCAATGCAGTTCACGCCATTTACCAGGCAGTGTGGTATTTCTGGAAAGAGGGATATGAGAAAGATATGGTTGTGGTTTTGTAGGTCTCCCAGGCTAGTGGGGGGCCGGCTGGGGACACAGTTCTTACCACGCCGCCGTCAGTAGAGGCTGCAGATAACTAGGGAGTGGCCTCCGGGGATGTCTTTGCTCCAGGTCTGCAGCAGGAGCAGCCCTGCTGGGTTCTTTCATTCTCAGAATTCCGCAGAAGCTTTTGTTTGGGTGGGAGGCAAAGGGATTCCACTGCAAAACAACAATGTTTCCATACCATTTTAAAGTAAGAGAGACTGTGTTAAGCACTCTACAAACAGTCTAAACAAAAGAGACAGACACCCTGTCTTCTGGTTTGGCAAAAGTCAGTTTCTTTGGTAAGCCGCAGCCATCGGGTTTGGAGGTAGGTGGGTGAATGCCCTTCCCCCTGTTTCACACCATTGAGTCCTTGTCCCCACCTCCTCTGCTGAGTGAATACTCCCCCTTTTCACCAATATATAATTCAGAGGCCTTTAAACTTGGGGGAGAGAACAAGTGAGCTATCTCAAAGCAGTACGTTACCCCGAAAAAAATTGTGCTGCATTCCCTCTTCCTGGGGTGGTGTTAGCGGCCCCCTTTTTTTGTGCCCGCAGAGCGTTCTGTGTTGACCTCAGTGAGAGCCCTGAGCACAGGGACCACCTGACCACGGTGTGCTGCCCTTGCCTGGTTTACAGTCGCCAGCTCCCCCAATCCCACAAGGGAATGTGAGCCTCCTGAGGGCATGGCCTCTCCGTGTCCTTCGTGCCTTGCAGGGCATGCTGCCGAGAACAGATGCTTATTCAGATTTGAGGACGGAAGGGACGCAATATAAGGGGCGGGGCTACAAGCAGGAGATCTAGAGGAAAATCTTGACCACAAAGTGCCATCTGTTTCCCAGCACAATGCCTGGGAGAATATCTGGACCTGAAGAGCTGAGTGGTAAGGGGAATGGAGAGACATGTCAAGAGGGGAGAGGAGAGCATGGCCTAAGACATTCAGAGAGTCTACTTCCAAGTCTTCTGGGTGCCTTTTGAGAGGACACACTGCTCATCTCCTGGAATCCAGTTCCTCTCTATTGCTATGCCTGAACCGAGAAGAATTTCTTGTGTTAAGTGGGGACTTGAATCCAGAGAAGAGATGTCACTATATTTCTGATTCTAGGAACTTGTAACTTGACTCTAAAGGGTTTTTAGGGCGCGCCTGGGTGGCTCAGTTGGTTAAGCAACTGCCTTAGGTTCAGGTCATGATCCTGGAGACCCAGGATTGAGCCCTACCTCGGGCTCCCTGCTCGGTGGGAAGCCTGCTTCTCCCTCTCTCACTCCCCCTGCTTGTGTTCCCTCTCTAGCTGTGTTTCTCTGTCAAATAAATAAAGATTAAAATCTTAAAAAAAAGGGGGGGTTTAGGATAATACTTTAGGATAGAGTTGAATGCGGCCTTGGGGAGACTAGCATTTCTGGAGTACGAACAAGCTCAAGGCTCTAAGATATTTTCACTTACAAGTTTCTTTACTGTCCATTCATCCCCATCTCCCCCCACCCCACGTACCTTGCCAGGAAGCCAAGTCACAGCCTGTGATGGTGTCTTCAAGGCAGTCACCTTGCTAACTTTTTAAAAGTCAGGAGTCATGTTTGAATCTACAGTCTTCTGCTGAGAAGGACAAGTCCCCTTAACATTTATAGCCACCATTTATTGCCACAGGAGAAGAAAATAGTTTTTGTCTAATACTGATTGATTTAGAGTGACATTCCAGTTATTAATGTGCCGCCTTAATCTAGTGATCTTTATTTATTAATGTGCTGCTTTATTTATTCTGCTTTGGCCGCCTTAATGGTAACTTATGATTCTTTACCCAGGGAAATCACTGTTTTCTCCCCCCACCCAGTCAAATTTTCTGCAAACTTTAGATGTGAGAGGTATGCAAAAATGCATACCTATCATTAGGAAAATGTCTTCATTAACACAGAAACAATGGTTCCTTACCCACCAATGTGTTAATGTATGTTAAACCTATCTATTGACATGCAAATTGTAGTTTGCTCGCCTTCGGTTTTACCTGCCCCACTCACTACTAAGACCTTTGAGGAAGCCTTCTCTGAAAGAAAATGTTTCTAGTTTTTGTGCCCTGCAGTTTCCCTAAGGGACAGAATTTCAATAAGCAGTAGGATGACTAAAGAGCTGAGACTTCTGTCTGATACAGGAAAAATCAGTCACCCTTGTTTCCATAACATATTATGCAATTCAATTTTATTAACTATGCTTGTCCCGTGAGCATCCGGAGAGGTACAAGGAGAATCACACAGGATACATTTTGAAAACCTAAATAAGCCTGCCTTCGTAGTTAATGCACACGCACGCAAGAACCAAAAGATAATAATATGTTTTGGCATTCATACTTATTTCATTTATTGTTGAAACTGGGCAAGAGACAAGCTCGGACTGATGCGCATTTGAGCACAGGGCTCTTTGTCAAATGGGCCACCGAATTGACTCAGCGCTGTGGCTGTGGGGCAGGAGAAACAGGGAAACTTCTTTTCAGAAATGCTGTCACTTTAGCAGAAATTGACTTGTCTGGACTAGACAATTTGTTTGCTTTTATTGTCCTCAAACTACTCTCTGACTCTTCAACTTGTCTTAAATGTTTGATTAAACACGGGGAGAATTGTCAATATCACTCAACTTCTAAGTCATTAAACATCCTAATCCTTCACATTCCTCAAGGCTGAGGCCATTTTCTTTCAGATTCCCCTCCAGCAGTCACAGGGGCTCCTGTCAGCTGCCGGGAGGGAGGGTGAGAGCCTTCACCGCAGCGCTGGCAGCCGGCTGATCACCCTGTGTGAGCAGGATGCCGAGCACTCCCTTGACGACTGAACAGAAAAGAAGCCGAGGTTGCCACATTCTGAAGCTCAGGCCGACCCACGAGTGTAGTTGCTGCACAACAACTGCAGTTCGCCCCCAGATACGCAGGCAGTGGGAGAACTTATGTCATATGTAGTCGAGATCCCAATTGTTGAAACCGAAGAAATTAATGTATTCTCTTGAGCCCAAACACCTGTTCATCCTGTATCCCCTACCACGAATAATCAGTTCTCATGATTATGATAGGCCTGTTGAGAAAATTGCCCATCTTCTTATTATAATTTTTCTGCATACTCAAAATGAATATTTAAACTGCGACTTGTCAAGAGCTATGTCCAGTTGTTAGGTTTGCACAATGCTATGTGAGTAGGACATACACAAAAGTGGGATTTAATATAAAAAGAAAATGCGTGGGATTTCTCAGTCTCATCCTAATGAAATACCACGAGCCATATCCACCCCTTCCCCCCTTTTTAAACACCCCTGGTCACAAATATGTGCTCGAAAAGAAGATAATTATCATAAGACATCTATATGATTACAGATTACTCGATTGTAAATCCTTCTTTGGCAAAATGACTTGATTGATTTTGGAATTTAAACCTCTTTGTGACATGGTGCTTAGAAGTGACCGTTTCAGTGAAGGCAGAAGGGAACTTGGGCTCACTCTGAAGAGTGCTGCGTAAATAAGGGGAATCACACTGAATTGCCAAAGATTATTTTAATGGCTCAAACCCCTTCCTGTTACAATAATTACAGGAACATCTTTAAGCTCTTCTCTGAAGAACCTGTAAATTGAAATAGAAAAGGTTTTAATGAATTTATTATTTAAAAATTTGTATTAGACTTTTCAGGATGAATGATTTCTGTGTTATCCACCCCTGTTCGTTAAGGATAAGCAGACTTTAATGCATTTTCCTTCTATACACATATTATTTATACAACTATGTATAGCATTGTGTCTCTTAGAAACATACCTCCTCAGGATGACAAGTTTTAGCCAAAATATGCATAAATCAGTTTTCTAAAAGGCTACATTTCAGAATGACAATATTTTTTCCTTTTTGAACTGCAAAAAAAAGAAAAGATCATACAATCCTAATTCTGAAAGTCCCGTTAGTGGTCGCCTGGATTGGAAGTCCTTCCGACAGACTGTGCATAACCTCTCATTAAATCAGCATGCAGAGGACTAACCAGCAGATGCTGCTGACATGAACCCAGATGTAATCTCTTTAACCTTGTCCTGTAAGGCGCACACAAGTCGTGACCAGGGAATTCAAAGTAAATTAGGTTTTACATGAAAGTCTATAATCTAAATTCAATTTGATTAAAGCGATGCCTGATTTGTTTGTAATGAAATATTCCATCACAGCTATTAGCAATGGGTTTTTTTAAATTTGAACACCTAAGTTTATTTTTTTCACATCCATATTTATCTTATTTGTACGTTAAGATGGCCAGTTTTCCATCATTGCCTTGCCCCCACGTTCTTAAAATGAAAAGACTTTTAAAGGAAGCAAAATAACTGTTTATCAAAATAATTTACTTAGAGGGCCAAAATATTATCCAAATTCAGGAATTAAGGGGAAAAGAGTCACTTAACAAGTCTAAATATAGTTGTTCTCTATGTTGGTAATATTTTCTTTATATTTCATATCAGGGTATTAGAGCTCCTTTATGACACATAAGCCTCATCTTGCAACTATTTTTTTAATCATTCTGGTCAACACAATTTCCCATGGAAATTCAATCAGCTATAATAAAAATCATCAGTCATTACCAGATTTCCTCCTCTCTTAGGTTTTTACATTTCTTATTCCTTTTCTAAACTTTCTGTTTTTCACTATGTAATTCCACCTTCTGAGGATAACCTACAGAGAGTTTAAAACATCTTGGCTGCAGCTATTTTTTGAGCTAGGAGCTGAATTGTAGACAATTTTACAGTTCATTTCTTAAAGCTATGTTTTTTTCTTTAATGTCTTTAATGTCTGCACCCTATTGCCGTAACCCTCAAGGGTTTGAATGAGCTAATGCCTGGAAGACCCCAACTCTCCCCCAGAGATACATGCTTGACCTCAGTGTGGCCCTGAGAAGCAGAGTGCAGATGCCGGTGAGATGATTGCTATCAGGGAATTTTAGGAACATACTCAGGAGGGAGAAACTGAGAGAAGGCTAGTAGTGCTTAGGGTGTGGAGGCCCCATGGCACTTCTGGGTAGGTGAACAATGCCCTCTAAGAATTGCTCCTGATATTGATTTGTGAAAAAGTCAGTTCTGTTGTTGATACTGAGAGCATAATTTTGCTCTTTGCTTTCCTAACCTAAAGCGTCCTCCTCAAGCAGTGGTTGAAGCATCCTGGAAAATTGGAATGCAGACTGGACTGGGAATCCAGAGACTAGAATTCCAGTACTCTCTTTTACTCTCTGATAGCTAGTTGTATGGCCTTGGGCCAGTCACTTTCATTAAATGGATATTTATGCTACTTCACAGATATGTTTCCACATCCTTTTAAAAATTATTAATTTTAGGATGCCTGGGTGGCTCAGTCTTCAAGCATCTGCCTTCGGCTCAGGCTCAGGTCATGATCCCAGAGTGCTAGGCTTGAGCCCTGCATCAAGCTCCCTGCTGAGTGGGAAGCCTGCTTCTCCCTCTCTCATTCCCTCTGCTTCTGTTGCCTCTTTAGGTGTGTTTCTCTCTGTCAAATATATAAAATCTTTAAAAAGAAATAAATAAAATAAAATTATTAATTGAATATTTAGAAAAATTACCAAGGTATAATTTACATTCAGTAAAGTGCCTAGATCTTAAGTGTAGAGAAGGATTGATATTTATTTATCTATCTATCTATTTATCTATTTATTTATATTTAAAGATTTTATTTTTAAGTAATCTCTGCTCCCAACGTGGGGTGCAAACTCACAACCCTGAGATCGAGAGCCACAGGCTCTACCGACTGAGTGAGCCAGGTGCCCTGAGAAGGACTGATTTTTAAATATTTATACACCCATGCAGCCACCACCCAGATCAGTATATGGGATGTTCCCAGTACCCCAGCAAACTACCACATGCTCCCCAGCCACTCTTTTGGAGTGCTATTACTAATTGAAATTTGAGCTGGGCATTAACATGTAAAAGTCTTGATATCATTTAGCTGAATCTGTTTGGAATACCATTCACTCAATAAGTGGTTAATATAAATATACACTTATAAGTATTATTCATTATATTTATTATAATGTTATATTTAATGTTTATTGTAATGTGAAGTATATAAAATAGATTTTATATAAATATGAAAGTGTGTGTGTATATATATACTTTTCTTGCTTTGGGATTTACTGATTTTTCTATAGTCTCCTTGCTTCGGCAAGTGCAGTTCCTAAGTAGCCTATCGCTCGCTCCCTGATTCTTAGACTAGTCTGTGAAATCAAAACCCAGAGGGCCATCCTGAGGCACCTGTCAGCCCAGCAGTCCCATCAGGGCCAAGATTTCCCAGTGCTCACCTTATCATTCTAGGTGTCAATCTGGTATCTGGGAAAAAGGCGAAAGGAACTGTTTTCATATGTGACACTGGGCATAGTGTTAAACTGGTTAACAATGGAATAACAATGTATAATGCTGATGTAATGCTTTAGGGTTTTCTAACACATTTACTTCTACATTACCTTCTTGAATCTTCATAGCCACTCTGCAAGGCCGGTGCTATTCCCTTCTTTTGCAGAGGAGGCTAAGACAGCTCAGAGAGTGCTATGACTTGCTTGGGATCACACAGCAGGAAGTGGAGGTATTTGAATGCTATTTTAGGTGGGTCTGACCTCAAAGCCACTTAAGGCAGCAGAAAAACCTCTAGAATATTGGCTATTTGCGCTATGTTCTAAAATGCCATCCTTTTTCCCCTTCTAATTTTTTCCACAAGAAAATGGCCTGTGGGAGTTGCTGTTTCTCTGCTTTTCTGTTTCTATCTCGCATGGCGTAGTAGTATTTTCAGTTGTTGGACCAGTGAGAAAAGGCAGTGGTAGCATGTGGTCAAGTGATTCCACAGGGGCGTTATCCCAGAGCTGCTGTGGAAGGAAATAACCAGTATGAACTGGAAGCAGTGTCCAAGTGAGGCAATAAGTCTGGCCTCATACTCAGGGGAGTAACTGGGGCTTTGTGGACTGGTCCCCAGATACCGCAGTGCCCAGCAAAAGAGGCTGCCCACTAGGATGGCTGTCTGCTCTGAGTCTCCTCCCCTTCTGTGAGTGAGTGTGGCGAGGAGGGAAGAGTGTCTTGAACTGCCCTGTCCAGTAAGGTAGCTGCTGGTCACAAGCGGCTATTTCTATTTCAATTTTGATTACTTCGAATTAAATAAAATCGAAAAATTTGTTCATCAGTTGCACTAGCCACATTTCAGGTGCTCCACTGCCATGTGGCTACCATATTGATCAGTGAAGATAAAGAATGTTTCCGTCTTTGCAGAAAGTTCTGTTGGACAGCAGTGGTCTAGACTAGTGATCGCCTTCCTCCTGTGTGTTCAGAATTCTCACTCAGCAGACTTAGGAAAGGTGTATCCCAGACTGTCTGCATGCCTCTGCAGATTTTCATCCTTTACCCTCACCCCCTCCCTTACATCCAAGTAGCCAGTCCCTCAGGGAAGAACCTTTTCTCAACTTTGGCTCTTTCCTTGAAAGTGGAAGCATATCTTGTGTTTGAGAAGAGGCAATGGTCTGTTGTCGTTGTTGCTAAAATAGAAGGGAATCCAGTCTTTGCAGGTCTTGAAAATGAGATGAACATATAAGGATTGCCACTTGAATTTTATTTCTCTTAGCCTACCTTTCCCCACTTTCATTGAACAAGATAATTTTTTTTAAAGATTTTATTTATTTGACAGAGAGAAACACAGCCAGAGAGGGAACACAAGCAGGCTTCCCGTCGAGCAGGAAGCCGATGTGGGACTCAATCCCGGGCCTCCAGGATCATGACCTGAGCCGAGGGCAGTCGCTTAACCAACTGAGCCACCCAGGTGCCCTGAACAAGACAATTTTTTTTAAAGATTTTTATTTATTTAAGAGAGAGAAACACAGTGAGAGAGGGAACACAGCAGGGGGAGTGAGAGAGGGAGAAGCAGGCTTCCCGCCAAGCAGGGAGCCCAATGTGGGGCTCCATCCCAGGTCTCCGGGATCATGACCCGAGCCGAAGGCAGTCGCTTAACCAACTGAGCCACCCAGACGCCCCTGAACAAGACAATATTTTAAGGAAATTATATACTTAGCCAATATGAGACTACTGTCCCCTTTCCCAGTTAGGTCTTGCATATTTGCAGCTTTTGGGGAGAAGGTCATTGTCACCTTTTGAATTTTGGTCATAAAGTCATGAAAATCTTTTGAATTTTGAGAAAGAAGGTCAGGTGCATTTTTGAATCTCCTTAGATTTTAGGATGCAGTTATGTTTGTTTGCAATGCCAGTAGGGATTTTCAAATTTAGAATGGCTTCTTAGTACCAGGAATTAAACCCTTTTATTAACGGCAGGACATCTTAAAACAATCACTAGTCATTGTTAAAGTAAAGAACAGCTCATTATTTTTCATATCTTAAAGATTGAACCCTTCACCATGATTAATAAAGGATAGTTGTTATCTGCTTTGGTCACAAAAATTCACGTACAAAAGAAACACTTCGGCAAATTAAAAGTAAAATGGTAGCATGAACACTTGTATCTGTGCTGCTAATTAAAAGACTTAACTTATTAGGGTTTGAGGGGGGAGGAAAAAAGAAACAAACAAGTATAATTTGCCAGATTAATTTTATGGTCTGTTCTATTTAATCAAACTATACCTTTCAGTGAAAATGACAAATCTGAGTTGTCATAATGTGGTAGATAAGGAAGATAAAGGTCATATATTTTAATGTCACAGAAGGTCTTATTAAAGGAACCTTAATTACATTAGGTACCCATGAAACATTAATTAAATACTGTCTGAAATAATTAGATCCAAGTTACTGATGGTTTAATTAAACTCAGTTTCTTATTTTATAAGAAAACTAAAGGTCCAGTATCTCTGTCGGCAGCATAATTGATAGCATGTCAAAAAAGCAAATTGTAACCTTGGTACTGCTCACAGGGCCTTGTGTGCATTGACTCTATTCTCCGTTGTGGCCCATGCCACTTCCCAGCTTTTGGGACGCGGATACGGTACAAATCTAATCCATTATCAGGGGCTTGAAAAGTTTGTGCCACATGTGCAGAAAGGTGAGATGCCTTCTATGTGCATCTTTCCCTTTTTAGAAATACGTCCTGCCTTTTGTTGCCTCTGCATAGTTTATCTCAGAAATGTTAGAGAGTACTCTGGGCCCTTGCAGTCTGCACAGAGGGTATCCTGATCCTGAAAAACTGCCCTCAACTCCACTCCTATATTTTCAGTACTCTGTGTCCTAAAATCCATCTTTTTATTTTTTTACGATTTTATTTATTTATTTGACAGAAACACAGCTAGAGAGGGAACACAAGCAGGGGGAATGAGAGAGAGAGAAGTGATGCGGTGCTCCATCCCGGGATTCCGGGATCATGACCTGAGCCAAAGGGAGGTGCTTAATGCCTGAGCCACCTAGGCACCCCGGAATCCATCTTTTCTTTGTTGCGTGCCTTCCTGGTGAAGAGCACTGGCTTTGGAATCAGACTGCAGGATGTGAATCTCAGCTCTGCCCTAGCAGTGTGACCTTGGGTGAGTTACTTCTTTGAATGTGTTTCCTCATCCCTATAGTGGTGTAAGTAATTGTAGCCACTTAACAGGGTTGTTATGAAGATGATGCTTTAATGTATATGAAGCATTTAGCACAAGTGAAAAGTGTATGATGAGTCCTAAAAAATGACACAGAACATTCTGTGGTCTACAGAATTGTGGGGATTTGAGGCCCAATTGAATTAGTTGGATATAGGTGAATCCAAGTGGAATGCTAGTTTTGGAATTTGCCCGAAGAGAAAAGGATGATACAAAAGCAAAAATGGAGGTCTTATGGGCTGATGATTTGAAAGGAGCTTCAGATTTGTATTTGTTTTTTTTTGGAGTCTCAGGCTGACCAAGCCATCTCCTCCTTCTGTGGGGAGGACACATTGAGGATTGGTGATTCAGGTGGAGAGGAGGGCTTTAGTCCTCCCTCACTGCGCAGGGGGACAGCCAGCTCGCACTTCTTTCACTTTGAATGAGTCAGATGTTACTAGGATGACAGTGTTACCTTTTTAAAGGATATTTAGCATACGTTATCTTCTTTACTCCTCTCAACAGCTCCATTTTATAGACAAGGAAAGCCCCATTTTATTTTTTTTTTAAAGATTTTATTTATTTGACAGAGAGAAACACAGCCAGAGAGGGAACACAAGCAGGTGGAGTGAGAGAGGGAGAAGCAGGCTTTCTGCCGAGCAGGGAGCCCGATGTGGGACTCGATCCCGGGTCTCCGGGATCATGACCTGAGCCGAAGGCAGTTGCTTAACCAACTGAGCCACCCAGGTGCCCCGGAAAGCCCCATTTTATAGACAAGGAAACTGTGGTGTAGAGAGGTTAAGAGACTTGGACAAGCTCACACTTAGCTCTGAGGATTTTGACTCTGTGCTCCCTGACACCAGCCTCCCAGAGCTTAGCCCCATGTTGGGGAGGGGGAGGGAAGGATCCCGGCCTGTGGGCTCAATCTTACCAGTCCCTGTGAGCCAAGAATGGGTTTTACATTTTTAAAGACTTGTATAGGAAGAAGAGGGAAGAGGAGGTAGAGAAGGAGGAGAGGAAAAAAGAGGAAGCAGCAGCAGTGGCAGAAACTGAATGTGACCTGAAAAGCCTATTTAGTATTTGGCCCTTAACAAAACAAGTTTGCTGACCCCTCTTTAAGTGTACTGCTTCTCAGACTTTGATGTGTATAGCAGTCCCCTGGGGATCTTGTTCAAATGCAGATTCTGACTCAGTGGATTTGGGCAGGGCCTGCCCTTCTGCCTGTCTAACACACTCTTGTGTGATGCTCCTGCTGCTGGTCCTTGGACCGCACTTTGAATCCTGAAGGTTATGCCTCACACTGACTCCATGCCCCTAAACCTGCTTTTTACTTATAGGAGCATGCTAATGACTACTTTCTATTTGTCTGTAGCCTAGAGAATTTAACTTCTTTTCAGTGTTGATAGCAAGAAAACCGTTAGCAGTTCACCTTTAAAAGGTCCTGGATCCTTTTCCTTCCAAATGGTGATGACTTTTGTGTGCTACCTCTACTAGTTTATATGCCAAGAGTGGGGTGCACTGATGAGGAGGCAGAGAAGAATAGGACTTAGTCCCTGGCCTCCCGGAGTGGCTTGTTAAAGCCCACCCACATTGCTACATCTAGGCTCAGTTCTCTTCCTGCCTCTTTAGCTGCAAGTTCCACTTCCCATGGTGTCTCCCACAGAGTCCCAATTTTCCCTTCACCTTGGGTTCTTTTTTTTTTTTTAAGATTTTATTTATTTATTTGACAGAAACACAGCTAGAGAAGGAACACAAGCAGAGGGACTGAGAGAGGGAGAAGCAGGCCTCCTGCCGAGCGGGAATCCCGATGTGGGGCTCGAAACCCGGGTCTCCCAGATCATGACCTGAGCTGAAGGCAGTCGCTTAACCAGCTGAGCCACCCAGGCGCCCCTCCTTGGGTTCTTATATCTGCTGTGGACTCTGGGGCCTTCCTCCAGGCTCTCTAGCCTTCTGCTTTGGCCTCTTCTCTGCTCCTTTCCTGGCCCGTGTATCACTTGCCTAGCAGGACCTTTCTTCATTTTTTTTTGCTCATTCCCTGGTATGGTGGTCTAGTCCATTCACATATGACTCATTATATAACTCAACACCAATCTTCAGGAGTCTCCTTCATTATTTTTTTTTTTAAGTAATCGCTATGCCCAACGTGGGGTTCAAAGTCAGGAGATCAAAAGTCACATGCTTTTCTGACTGAGCCAGCCACCTACCCCAGGAATCTGCTTTATTTATTTATTTTAAAAGATATTTATTGGGATGCCTGGGTGGCTCAGTCATGATCTCAGAGTCCCTGGATCAAGCCCCACTTGGGCTCCCTGCTCTGCAGGAAGCCTGCTTCTCCCTCTATCACTTCCCCTGCTTGTGTTCCCTCTCTAGCTATGTTTTTCTCTGTTAAATAAATAAATAAAATCTTTTAAAAATATTTATTTATTCATATACCTGTTTGTTTATTTTAGAGAGAGAGAGACAGGGACTACAGAGGGAGAGGGAGGAGGGGAAACTGACTCCCTGCTGAGCACACAGCCCAATTTGATTCTGGGCTCCATCCCACAATCCCAAGATCATGACCTGAGCCCAAACCATGAGTTAGATGCTTAACCTACTGAGCCACCCAGGTGCCGCAGGAATCTGCTTGAGAAAGAGGGTGGGAAATGCCTGGCTGGCTCTTGATCACAGGGTCATGAAGTCCAGCTCCATGTTGGGGGTAGAGATTACTTAAAAAAAGAAAGAGAGAGAGAGAGAGAGAGAGAGAGAAGGAAGGAAGGAGAGAAAGGAGAGATGGAGGAGAGGAGAGGGGAGGGGAGGGGAAAGGAGAGAGGAGAAGGGAAAGAGAGAGGAAAGGGAAAGGGAGAGAGAAGGAAAGGAAAGGAAAAAGGAAGGAAGGAAGGAAAGAAAAGAAAAGGCTTCTCCTTCCAGAGTATGTTCAGTTCCCTCCTTGTTTGAGTCTAATCTATTGAGATGCCAAGCCTGAGGCATAGGACTTATTCCATTTCTGTTTCCCATAATGTCTTGTAAATTCTGAGCACATATTAATTACATATGTGCCACAACCATCAGTTAGTACAGTAGTTGGTTCTCAGAAAAATTTTTGATAGTTCAAGGAAAGTTAGCATTCTTGGCTAGGCTGGAGCATAGCAATCCTTACTCCACAGAGAATAAATTTCTCTGACTGTCATCCTACTAGTTAGTCTCCAACACTGGCCTCCACTGCATGGTCTGTCCAACTGTTGTACCCTTTGTTTCTCTAGAAGTCCTGTCATTGTGGCTGAATGGCAGGCATGGGCCCAGAAGAGTGTCACTTTTGACAACAGTCTTATCCTTCCGATTCTAACCCCACCTATGCCAAGCATCTCTCAATTTTTTCTGTTTTGCACCCGTTAAACAAGCCTTTCCCTTCACCATGCCACCAGAAGAAACTCAACCGGCTGTGACTGCCTCAAAATCAGGACAGAAACTGAAGCCCAAGGAAGAGAAGGGATTGGCCCAAAGGTCACACAGCACCTAGTCGGCCACAGAGCAAGACTAAGGTCCTCACCGATCTGAAAAGAACCAACAGGTGAGGGGCGCCTGGGTGGCTCGGTGGGTTAAAGCCTCTGCCTTCAGCTCAGGTCATGATCTCAGGGCCCTGGGATTGAGGTCCGCATGGGGCTTTCTGCTCAGCAGGGAGCCTGCTTCCTCCTCTCTCTGCCTGCCTCTCTGCCTACTTGCGATCTCTGTCAAATAAAATAAAATCTTAAAAAAAATAAAAAAAAGAACAACAGGTGAGGATTTTAGTCTTGCTAAATCTGTTGCTCATATAAAAGTATTTCAATTTTAAAAGTACTTGACATGCCAGAAAAATAACATAAACGCCTATATTTTTTAAAACTTACTGTACATTTAACTATGCTTTACTAATGAAGCAGAACAGTAATCTTCATGTTCCCATTTTTTAACACACATTTTTTGGCCATCATTAACTGTCGTGGCTTGCTTTCTTCACAACAGATCTAACTCCCCAGCTAATCTTTCACACACATTTTGAAAATAATATTCTTTTTGAAAAGAAGGCCTCTTTAACCAAGTATATTTGACTTTTTGACTATTGATAGTAGCACATATAAATGGAAATCCAACAGCCTCCTGTAATGAAGCCTCCAAACCCAGTGAAACCTCAGGGAACCTAAACTACTAGGGAAGAGAGAAATTGAAAGGCCAGCTAGGCTGCCATGCAGCCCAGCGTTTTCTCCTCTACCTCTAGTCAACTTAATCTCCCTTTGCCGTCGTCTTCCTCTCTTAGGCCCTTTGTTTCTCTTTCAGTGGGGCCACATGTAAAGGGAGAAAAGCTTGAGGACTCTGAGCTGTACAGAGATCTCAGTTCCTCAGCCTGGTCATTAGATGCATATGATATGTGAGAAATGAAAATAGAAAATGTTTCATTTGAAGTAGTGCATTTTTTTTTCTTTCAAAGCAATTAAATTTGATTCCAGTGAAGAGCTCTATCAACTCTTTCGGACAGTTTTATTTTGCTTTCTACCAATGAGAAAACAAAGTTGCGGGGGGGGGGGCAGGGAGGGAGTATATTGTTTTTATCGCTTTGTTCAAGAGGAAACATCCAAAGTTGGATCTTTTCCTTACCTCTTTGAGTTTTGCTTACAGCTCAATATGGATATTCTTTTTTTTTTTTTTAAGCTCTCTCTCTTTTTTCTTTTATTAAGATTTTATTTATTTTAAAGAGAGAGAGCATGAGCAGAGGGATCCGGGAGAAACAGACTTCTGCTGAATGGAGAGCCCGATGCAAGGCTCCATCCCAGGACCCTGGGATCATGACCTGAGCCAAAGGCAGACACTTAACTGACTGAATTACCCGAGGCGCCCTCTATATGGATAGTCTTACAAATTGCTGTCATAGATTGGTCAGTGACCACACAAATGGTAGTTATGTATTGATTAGCAAAAGAAAAAAAAAATTTTAAGAATGAAATAATTAGGTGCTCTTCTGTGGCACATGTGATCTTTTATTTGCATGTTTGCCTTTACTCAAGCTGTATTAAATCCTAAAGAGGGTCACCTGGGTGGCTCAGGGCGTTAAGCCTCTGCCTTCCGCTCAGGTCATGATCTCAGGGTCCTGGGATCGAGGCCTGTAGCATCGGCCTCTCTGCTCATCAGGGAGCCTGCTTCCTTCTCTCTCTCTGCCTGCCTCTCTGCTTACTTGTGATCTGTCCAATAAATACATAAAATCTTTAAAGAAAAATCCCAAAGAGATAAGTAAATCTTTGATAATTTGCTTTAGAAATCACCTTTCAAACTCGGAAGGAGCTGCATGTGTCTACTATGTCACAGGTCGGTCAGAGACCCCAACCAAAATGTGGTGTGTTTTTACCTTGGATGGCTGTTCCTCTGACATGGGATTCGATGGTAGAGACCTTTGATGCCTTTTATCCTGTGTCCATAGTGAAGCGCATGCATGCGGAGACCCTGTCAAGGGTTCTGGCTTTGAGACAAAGGGACCACGGCAGAGGTAAGAATGACTCCAGGAGTCTGATGGCTATGTAGCCAGTATAACATACTATGGGATGTCTTGCTCTTTCCCCCTTCCCGGCAATATTCTTCCTAGATTTTAGTATGTTGCTTCCTTCACAAAGTAGTTTGTACACAGAGGTGTTCTCTCTCTTATTCCTTTCCCTGCTTGCCTTTCTCCACTCAGGTTGCCCAAGTGGTGACAGGGTAAGGGTCCTTGTTTTTGTCTCTTTCTGTCAAGTTAGATATTGACATGTTTGTTTGCCTAGAGTAACTCAGTCCCTGTGGTTCCTACTCCATGCGGTATGTTTGGATTCAGGGAAGACTCTGCTTCATCTTTTCTAAGCCAGCCACCCACCCCCTTGCCGGAGAGGAGCAAGTCACCCAAGCTGAATTAACTAGGACAGTTCCCAAAACAATAGAAAGCTTTCCCCAGAAGTCAGACTTTGGGGGGGTTTAATGTTTAGATATGCAGTCCCCTATGACTTACCTTGATATGGAATAGAGAGCAGTTCAGCAACTCAATGCCATTTTTTGTTTGAAGTAACAGAAATCTTAAAAGTTATCTGGAGTCAGTTGCCTGGCCCCTGCTGGGACCTTGTTTACCTGAGGGTGGAGAAAAAAGGGCCATTCCAAGCTCAGGAGCCCTCTGCAAAAGCAGGAAATTATATGCTGGCAGCTTTTAGAGAGGACCCCTCAGGAGGAGCAAAAACCAGCATTGGGAAAGAAAGGCAATTCCAGATCAGCATATTCACTTTTCATTCAAGCCTGGCAAAAGGAAAAACAAACCAAAGTGGGCCAAACCCCATGTAAAGGTAATCCTCCTCACAGAACCTTAACCCTTCACACAGCAGGTAAGTAGTTTGATTAGTTGTCACTGCATAATGTTGAAAAGCATCCCCTCTGGGAGGGCTCCAGCAAAGCTGTAGGAGCCCATGGACCTGGCTGGACCCTGCCTGGGAGCCCACATCCAGCCCTGGAGCCCTAGGAGGCAGCTTTTCTCCTGAGAGCACTTACCTGCTATCCTGCCCACTTTGCCATAAAGATCTTTTCTAAAAAGAGAGTGGCCGATGAATTATGGAGCAGGAATGTAATAACTAAGGTAGAAATGTGTCCTGTTATCAGTCACACACATTCAAGCCCAGCCCAGGGCAGCATAGCAGACGGGGACTATAAGCTCTGGGATCTTCTCATTCAACCAAGATTGCTTCATACAAAAGTTGACAATGCCAGCCTGAAAGCCATTGTTGATATTCAACGTTTTTTAAAATAGCTGAACAGACTAGACAATAAGGCACGACAGAAAACTTGGACAGGAGGCTGGCTTGGAGTCTGATTTAAGAAAAAAACATGCTATTAAAAGTAACCAACAAACACGTTTCTGAATGTTTAATTTATTTGAAAATAAGAATCAACTTTACCATTCATTTATTTTCCTCCTCCAAAGCAACAAAGACAAGCAAAACTCAATTTCAGTTGCTCGTTAGGGTATCTCTCCAGTCTTCCTTTTTCACAACGAAATTCTCATGCCTAGTAAAGCTATGATCCTCTGGTACTGTCTGATGAGGCAGGGAGGGGGCTAAGAAGGTGTCTTAAATGGCCTTTTGTAAAGGAATTGGAGCATTTAAACATGTCCTAGGGCTCTTACAAAATCATTCATTCATTCTTTAATTCATTCAGCAACTATTTGTTGAGTGCTCACAATGTGCCACAGGTATACCACACTGTCCGGGCGGATGCTCCTGGCTTTAGCCCTGGTGGGGAAAGCGCTCAGTCCTGGGAAGACTGGAATGGTTTCCTTGCCCTGTCTGCTTCCTGGAAGCTAATAATCCATGCATTCCGAAGAAAGGTAGGGCTGAGTCTTGGTACCAGACTTGCTCCTTATCAGCTCCATGATCTCGAACAGGACATTTCACCCAGCCTCAGTTTTCTCTCTTATAAATGGGAAAAATAATATCTACTTCAAAGAGTTATTTTATTTTTTAAAGATTTTATTTGTTTGAGGAGAGAGAGAGACAGAGAGAGAGAGAGAGAGAGAGAGAGAGAGAGAGAGAAAGAGAAAGAGAGACCTAGCAGGAGCAGAGGGAAGTGGCAGAGGGAGACGGAGAAGCAGATTCCCTGCTGAGCAGGGAGCCTGATGTGGGACTGGATCCCAGGACCATGATGATCATTTAATATAAAGATGTGTAGCATCAAATATTGCTCTGAAGGAGCTCATGATTGTGGGCCAGCACGTGGATCTGCAGAAAAAGAAGCATGAGGTAGCATGTAACTGATGCTCGGCGGGGCACAGGCCAGGAGGTATGATGGGGCTTGAGGAGGCAGGAAAGCCTCCAGAAGTCTTTGTGGAAGCCCCCTGCGGGGTGGTAGAAGCGAGCATAGCATGTTTGCAGATCACTGAGTAGCCTTGTTGCTAGAAAACCAATGATCTTCCCTGCCACCACACTCATTTCTTTCACACCTTCAGAAAAGCCATATTGGGTCAGGATCAGCTTCTGCACTGTGCTGTTCAAATTTTCTGCTCTGGTTATGGGCAGCTCATGAGCTCGTGTCTGTCTGCGCTAGGTATTTTTCTACCTCTTTGCTCACCAGTCTCCACATCAACTACACTTCAAATACAGGTTTAGAAGTTCTTTTACAACTTTTCGTTACACCCATGTCTGTAGTGTTTCATCGTTGTAGACTGGTGATGATTTGACTCTTCTTGGGTTCTTTCTTCTTCCAAACACCGCATACACTGGCAACGGTTAGGTACAAGGCAAGGGCAGAAGTACAGGTCAAAATGACCTTTTGGGTCGCTTGTTCTATCACATAATAACTGTACATCCCTACTCTCCTATCTGTGATGTTCCAGGTGCTTTATCCACATCATTGCTAATTTTCACACCATCCGTATAAATTAGGTGTTATATGTGCGTTTTATAGATGAGGAAAGGAAAGCACAGAGCGGTTGTTAACTTGCCCGGGGTCATCCAGCTAGTAGAAGGTTTACAAGAACAAACACTACTGATGCATTGTTAGCAAAGTTCAGAGAACAGGCTCCCTTGGTGTGAGGGAAGCTCCCTGGCCCTACCAACTTTATTTTGTCTAATAGAGACTGTTAAAGTCTGTGTTCTCACCTGCCGTGAGAAAACCCAGATATTTTCCGTGTTTGGGTTCAGCTTCTCAAATTCTTTAGTAGCAGGTGGTTTGTCCTACTACCACTTCAGGGGTGCTAGTTTAGGTAAAATTGTATTTTATCTTTAAAAAAGGTCCATAAGGGGGCCCCTGGGTGGCTCAGTCGTTAAGCGGCTGCCTTCAGGTCAGGTTGTGATCCCAGAGTTCTGGGATTGGACCCCACATCGGGCTCCCTGCTCGATGGGAAACCTGCCTCTCCCTCTCCCACTCCCCCTGCTTGTGTTCCCTCTCTCTCTCTGCGTCTCTCTCCGTCAAATAAATAAATAAAATCTTAAAAAAAAAAGCTCCATAGGCTGGTGACCCATGGGGCTCAGATGCCCTGCAGTCCTCCTGCAGGTGACATGTGACTCCACATACCGTGCTTGCCAGTTCTGGTGCATGTACCCCACAGTTCTACCACTACACCCAGACACTCCCTCCAGTGTCATTTTCTGTCCTAATTCCAGGCCACAACAGTGGGTAGCTGGGCCTTTTAGAACGTCTCTACTTGCAGCCTACAATTCATAATTATAAGCCATGGTTAAAAAAAAATGCCATTCTTATCTTTTCCGTACTCTTCGGTAAATATGAGTCTGAGATCAGCCCCTTAGTCAGACCCCATGTTTTAGGCCAGTGTTGAATACAGTCTATTTCTCTATAGGGGCTAACTGCATTCTTTCAAGCTGCTATTTTTTTTTGCCTGGAAATGAGTGCATTCTTTTTTTTTTTTAAAAAATATTTTATTTTTTTATTTGACACAGAGAGAGCACAAGCAAGGGGATCAGCAGGGAGAGGGAGAGGGAGAATCAGACTCCCTGCTGAGCATGGAGCCCAACAAGGGGATTGATCCCTGGGATCACAACCTGAGCTGAACGTAGACATTTAACCGACTGAGTCACCCAAGCGTTCCTGCATTCTTTTTTTTTTTCTTTTTTCTTTTCTTCTTTTCTTAAGATTTTATTTATTTACTTGAGAGAGAGACTCTCAGCCTCCAGGCCCAGCACAGAGCCCTTTTCGAGGCTCAATCTCAGGACACTGAGGTCATGACCTGAGCTGAAATCAGGACTTGGAGGCTTAACCAACTGAGCCACCCAGGTGCCCCATAACTGCCTTCTTCAATGCTGCCTAAGGGAAGGAAAATGGAAAAGGGAGAAATGTGCATGCATTTCTCTGTTGATTCAGAGTTGGAACATTTGAGATGTTTCCTGTTTAATATGCTGGTGCGGGGGAATGGGGTGGGGTGGTGGTGGAGGGGAGCCCAGAAGGAAGGGGGGG
>PITA01008451.1:0-19710 GCA_004023965.1 Spilogale gracilis
GCTCTAAGACCAATCACAACCGAGGAGGGACTCATGGGAACCCCTGTCTACAGCTTGGCAGGAGCAGGACCTCCTTCTTCACTCCCATTAGATATTTGCCAGGGGCCAGCCCCAGCAACAGTTAGGGTCCGAGGGTGAGAGAAGGCGTCGGTGCTTTCGAAGGTGAGGAGATCAAACTCAAAGATGGTGTAGGGATCTCCTGAAAACACTGTTCTCAGGGCTCTTTATTTATAGCAGAGAGTTACATGTTTTTTCAGGTGGAAACCATATGGACAAAGAGTTTCTTTAAGTGATGGATCATCAGTCTTGAGTGACAATAGTGATAACAGTGTTTTTAGAGGGTCCATGCAAAAACAGGATGTGCTCATTATACCCTAATCTATGGAATGATTGATCATAGGCAGGCATGCCCTGAGCAACAGATGGTTCCTGCATACCCCTATCTCATTAGAATGTTTTACTTCTCCCTAGCATAGGGAGGTGAATGAGGGGTCACACAAACAGGAGGTTGCAATATCTAAGCTGCCTATGTTAGTAAAGGTTTTACTAAGTTTTAAAGTAAGTATGTTGTGCCCCCACAATCCAACAATTATTAAGCTTCATAAGGATTGGCATGGCTCTCACGCCTTGGATGAGCGCTTGTCCAGGTGCACATCCCAGGGACACAAAGAACATATTGCCCCGGCCCACAGGGTACATTCACGGGTACCTCCACCAAAGTTTTTGGGGCTTACAGCATGGCGGGGGGGAGGGCTGATCACGCCGCCCCTGACAGATATTGAGACTTCTAAGAGGCTACTCCTTCTGGAGCAGGCCCTCCACGCCACCCTGTAGAGCCACAGGCAACTGCTGTGGAAGATGAAATGCAGACAGAGAAGCCACTGAGAGCAGACCCAGACCCAGGAGGCCATGCCTCTGGGGAAACGCCAACTGGAAAGTGCTTGCTGTCCTCCACACAGCTGATCAGGGACAGCCTTCTATGCACTGGAGCCACTCTACCCCTGGGTGGTTACTTGTGCCAAGACTCTGTGACTGTGGTGACACCTTCCCCACAATGTGCAGGGACATGGGCCTCCTCCCTAAGCATGCACATGGGATGGACATAGACCCAGATTTGAGGTTGTCCCTGAAAAAAGCTAAAAGTCATTTTCTTTCCTGTAACAAATTTCAAAAGTTGCTCATATAGAAACCCAAAGTCCTAGAGTGATGACAAAAAGAATGCAATGCACTTTCCATCATTCAATAAAGAATAAAAATAAAAGTGAAAATGAAAAAATCTGGGGAGAAAGAACCCATATGAAAAGACCTGCTTCTCTGGCAGGTGCATCACACTTGCTTGAAGGTTCAGCAGGAGAACACGAGGTGATACTACTGATAAGGGTCTGACCCGTTGTCCCCACTCAGGTCCATTCTGGAGAGCTACCACGGGGCTCCGCCTCCTGGGCAGTTGCCTTGGGTTTTGTTCTACTGCATCCCAGCTCCACGCCCCCTCTTCCCAGTCCTACATTCTCTTTCCAGAGATGGTGATGTCAAGAACATTCCCCAGCCCCTGTCCCACAAGCTACACTGGATGTGGGTCTGCTTTCCGGGGAACAATACGTATGACCAGTGACGTCAGACAGCAGCACAGGCCAGGTGGTCATAATAACCTGCAGAGGCAGAAGGTGTCCATTTGCCAAAACCTTACAGGGACAGAGTGATGTCCGAAAGAGAGAATGCGGCAGTGGATAATCGAGCATATGTTATTAGACATTAAATCAATATGCTGACTCCTGGGGTATTCTGTCTCTGTCCCTGGAAAACTCTAGGTCAGGGGAGCTGAAGCCTAAAGTCACAGCTTCTGACTCAGTTCTTAGACCGAAGTGGCTCCTACTGTCAAACCCATTGACTGAGGGGAAGGCTAAGTCTCAAAGGAAGTACCCTAAGGTTTTGCCATAGATGTATTGGGAAAATCTTGCTTCCTTATCTTTCCTAGGGAAGTTAGGGCTTAGGGCTTGAGCTCAGAAGGTTTTCTCTGCCCTGATGAGAAAGCTCTCTACTAGAAGGATACACAGAGGAAGGCAGTTCTCTAGTGCCTTCCTGGTGGAGGAGAGAAGGCAACAAGCTTTCCACAGAAAAAAGCAAATAAACAAACAAATAAACAATCAATCTCAAATTCAAGCAGTGGAAGAATATTTTTTAACCTAATAGAAAGCTGTAGGATTTCATGAGAACTCCTTAGGACAGCAGTTCCATCCCTCACAAGAGAGAATTCGGGTTGGGAATGCAAATTGATACACAGAGTAAAATGTTTATTAAATAGAGGGATTATGAGGTGGCCTATGGTCAGACTCCGGTCTCACTGTTCCCAGTTAGACAGGGTTGACTGGGGGCCCTGGAAAAGGACTACAGTTGATATAAGAATAACCTTCACATGTGGCGCCTGGAGGCTCAGTCGATAAGCCTCTGCCTTCCGCTCAGGTCATGATCCCAAGGTCCTGGGATTGAGCCCCAAACTGGGTTCCCTGCTCAGCTGGAAGCCTGCTTCTCCCTCTCTCACTCCCCCTGCTTGTGTTCCCTCTCTAGCTCTGTTTCTCTCTGTCAAGTAAATTAAATCTTAAAAAAAATAAAATAAAATAAAAACAATAACCTTCACAGTCAACATAAGACATTGATCCCATTTCTCCTCAGGACTCACATGAATCTCAGCTCCACAAACTTTATTTACTTATTTTCTTATTCCAAAAAGAACAAAGAAGAGAAATGATGATATTACGAAGGAATTCGGATTACGTATATGGAGATCAGGAATTTGAGATACCTAGATCATTGAATCTCATAAAGGGCCTGCTTCACATGGTTCAGCAATAACTTATAAAGTCAGAAGATCAGCACTTTCATATGGATATGCGAGCTGTATGCGAGCCTGAAGCCAAAATTATTATCTGTGAGTTTACCCTCTATTAGGCAAATATTTGCAGATATTCAGAAAAGGTGACTCATTTCAATCACAGGTCCCAAGAATGCTCAACAGACCTCATGTTGGGGAGGCTCCCTCTGCTGGGTGGCAGAAAGAACTTCCATTTGGGCTCAGTCAGGACAGGGGTCTGTTGTCTTCTAAAATTACTAAAGCATTGTAAGTTTGTGCTGTTTGGCTTGAAAAAATTTATAGGTCAAGTTCTACAGAACGTGTAATAGCATCACACTCCTCACCCACACACTCTGACCCCAGAATCATGGACTCACATAACCAAAGCTGCAAGAGAATTGCCCCAAGGTACACAGATCACACACTGGCTTCCAGTTTTATGGATTCCAAACCGACCTCACCTGTCAAGGAGACAAAAAGTGCAATGAAATCCACCTGTGTAAATCCTTGCTAATGCAGGTGAAGGTTGTCAAGATCAGAGACTCTAGAGTCTTTTTCCCCACCTGGACCTCATGGAGGTTCTTCTTTTACCCCTTACAGATGCTGATTATTTCAGTGCACTGACCAGCACCAATGCAGTCAAGTTTATTACCCAGGGTACAACAAAGTTCACACATACACAGGAGATAAAGAATCCTCTGAGAAATTAAGAATAGTCTTCCTCCAGTTTATAGGTAGCACAAAAAAATTTCAAAGCCCTTTCTGTCAAGAAAGAACTTTTAGAAGGTTTTGCATTTTTAGCTATTTTAGGACAAGAAATTATGAGATAAGCAACCAATTAGAAAAGAAGATTTTTTAAAGTTTTCATGTTAAGTTTTGTAGGAAATAGTAATATTTTTAAAATTCAAGCATTCTTAGGAATACTAAATACAAAAAAAAAAAACTTTCAAAACTGATACACTGTAAATAAACATGACAGATGCATACTTCCCAGCCATATTTCCACACATTGAGGTTTAACATATATATGATAATGGATACTGTGATTCTGATTTTTTTAAGTGTACTTGACACATAGTGTTAGATAATGTAATTCTTAATTTAACGTATAATTTTCAAACTCACCTTAAGATTTATAATGTACTCTTATTTTCCATTTTTTCCTGATTATTTTCATTTTCAGTGATTTAACTTTCTGAGTCGTTCACCAGCAGGATTTATTAGGAGGGTTAGTATTTTCAAGAGTAAGATTCAGGATTGCACTGGCTAACACTATAAGAAAAGCTCAAGGAAGAAAACACAAGAACAAGCAAATAAAATGACAACTAGTAAAATATGGGGCCTGGGCTATTATGCTCTTATTACTACCACAATTAGTCGTCAGCACCCAAGTCCCTCCACAGGGTTCAGAGTTTGCTTTCAGTACCATTTTTAAATAATAATTTTCTAACTATGGTACAAAATCAAACTCTCAGAGGATTTCCTAAAAGATATTCAGACCGAGATTTTTTTGTGTAATTGTGCCTGGAAACGCATGTATTCAGTTATTCTTCAATTCAGTATAACCTTGGATTTGAATTATCTGAGATCTAACAGAACTACACATTCTATTCCTTCAGATTCTCCAGGATTTTGTTTGCCCAACACGGACCTGACTTGGGCGATAATTTACGGTTGACACAATTCTCACAAACACCTGACTAAGACAGACATCAGACTGACAAGGGAGAATCATCAGATTATGTCTCTACTTTAATGAAGGATGGTTGGGAAACTGAGGCCCCAAGTACCTCTGACCCAGCACCCAATTCTCCAGTGACTGTGGTTCACCAGAGACCCAAGAAAAGGTCTGTCATAGGTTCAGGTGACAACTAGGCATTGAAAAGTTTATCCCAGTTCTTGCTATTCTCACAGACTCTCCTTTTGAACTGCAGACTCATAGCGGCGGATGCTGAACATAAAAGCCAAGGAAGAGACACAGCTTCTCCCACAGAGGTAACAAGGAGCCAGAACCCCTGATAGAAACTGGTTACACACCATGAGGCAGCCTCTGTATGGGAAGGGGTCTTCTGAGCGTCTTTAGAAAAAGATAATGTAAAAGGAAACATACGAAATGAAGCATTATTCATTCTGTCCCATCCTCTTAGGAAGTGCTTCTCTTAAGAATTTTCTTTACTATTATACGGTGTGTGTGTGTGTGTGTGTGTGTGTGTGTGTGTGTCTGTTATCTGTCTTTCTATCTCTCTATCTATGTGGAGGGAGAGAGAGAGAAGTATGAAAGGATACACACCACATTGTAACAAATGGTTATCGAAAATTTCATATTCACTGCATGAGGCATAAAATTCTGTCTTCCCTCCTATTCCCTTCTGCAGGACTAGTTCTCCTCCTGAAAGTGAGAGATTCTTTCCTACCTGTCAATTTCTTCTTGCATTCATCTTCCCTAAGAGTAGATAATTCACAAGGTCCTAGGGTGAGTTTAATTTATTATTAAATCATTGGAAAATAATCTATTTTTTAAAAGATTTTATTTATTAGACAGAGAGATCACAAGTAGGCAGAGAGAGAAGAGGAAGCAGGCTCCCTGCTGAGCAGAGAATCAGATGCAGGTCTCTATCCCAGGACCCTGACTCATGACCTGAGCTGAAAGCAGGGGCTTTAACCCACTGAGTCACCCACGCGCCCATTCATTGGAAAATAATCTAAAGGATTACCCTGGAAAGAGTAGATCCCAGAGGCTCCAGTGCATCCTGTGACTTGGAGATTCCCTGGCCAGTGAGCTGGAGTGGGAGTGGGACCTGTCTCCTCCTGGACATTAGCTGAGAGGAATCCGAGCAGGATGGCCATTCACACACCAGAAATGGACTCTGGACACTGCTGTCTGTCTCTTCAGGGTCTCTGGAATTTATCAGAAGGGCAGCTCAATGAGCACTGTGTCCCGTTGCAGCTCTTTATTTTCTCAGATTCTTCATCCTACTCAGGTAGTAAGGAATATAAATGTTAGTTTTCAACCACACACAGGAGACATTTTAAGCTACTTGGCTCCCAGGAGAGGAACCTGCACCTGCCTTGGTCTCCTTCCACTCTGCCACACCCACCCCGGGATTTGCATATTGTCCCCTGGGGAGCACCTCCCCTTGGCAATCTGACATAAAGGTCAGCTCTGAGCTGGTCTTACTAGGACTCATCAGTTCAGCTTCTCAGAATAAGGTTCCCTTCTCAGTTCCTGGGGCTGCTGATGCTCTGGGTCCCAGGTAAGAGCAGAGGGGGAATGAGGAAGGAGACTGGGGTGGGGAGGGTGAGCTGTTTGGGGGCTATTACTCCCTATGTGTATTCTGTCCAGGGCTGAGATTGCCCTCCAACAGGGAATTTACTTATTAGAGCTGTGAAGATTGTGAAGAAAATGAAAGGAATAAATAAGAGTGCTTAAGTGAGAAGCTGGAAAAAATAATGAGGCCACTCTGTGCCCTGCAGTTCCTGGGTTATCCATGGAAACTGGATATATTAGGAGTATGACTGAAATCACAAAATATGATTTAGCCTAACATAAATGATTTTTAAACACAGAAAAATGGCTCATAATGTTTGTCCCTAACCTCCAACATATCTCTCATTAGTTTAGGATCCAGTGGGGAGGTCGTGATGACGCAGACCCCACTGTCACTGTCCGTCACCCCTGGAGAGACGGTCTCCATCTCCTGCAGGGCCAGTCAGAGCCTCCTGCACAGTGATGGAAACACCTATTTGAGTTGGTTTCGGCAGAAGCCAGGCCAGTCTCCACAGGGCCTGATCTACAAGGTTTCTAACCGTGTCTCTGGGGTCCCAGAAAGGTTCAGTGGCAGCGGATCAGGGACAGATTTCACCCTGAGGATCAGCAGGTTAGAGGTTGACGATGTGGGGGTGTATTACTGCGGGCAAGGCACACATGTTCCTCCCACAGTGGTTCAGGCCCAAACACAAACCTCTCTGCTTGGAAGTCACCACTCTGCACGTGTGCTGCCTGAGCAGGGAGTGGGGAGTGGGCCCAGCAGAGGCTCTGAGCTGCCCAGGCAGGTGCTGGGGAGCTCAGGGCCATAACATGCAGCTGAGTGCTCTGGACCGAGTCAAGGCCCCTGGGCCACAACACCCTAAGCAGGGCAGAACCAGCTCCAGAAGGGACCTGATCAATCTGTGGGCTGATGGGTACAGGCAGCCCTTAGCCCCACCACCCCTCCAGGCCCCTGTGATGGGTCACTCACATCTGGTCAGCCTCAGCGTGGGAAAGCTGAGGCATATTGGGGACAGTGCAAATTAAATTGATTTTGGAGCAAAAAAATTTTGCTCTATTTTCAAAAAGAGACTATTTGGTGTCGCTCAGAATGGATTACTGCTTATTTTCCCCCTTTGTGAACCTCTGCTTTCCCAATAAAGCTAATCATTCTGTTACCATGTTCCTAGATGGACTCTATCCATGCTATCCCCACAGGAAATGTAGGTGCAAAATATTAGTAAAATTGTGCGATGGTCAATCACCCAAAGAGACTGTTGAACATTCACAGCAGATGCAAGCTCACAATTCTGTAAAGAAGTAGGTGGTATATTCATATCTATAGTGAAATATTCCTCAGCCAAGGAAATGATACCTTGCTATTTGCAACAACATGGATGGGCCTAGAAAGTATAATGCTAAGCGAGACAAGTCAGACAGAGACAAATACCACATGTTTTCTTTTGTATGTGGAATCGGCAAACAAAACAAGGAAACAAACAAAAACCCCACAAGCACAAACAGACCATGAATGAAGAGAACGCTGACAGGATACGTGAATGTTGTGCAAACATGCTCTCCACTCCCACCTCTCTGATGTACAGAACAGGCAAAAAGGATCAAAGATATTAATGTCCCCTGTAGTGTTCATCCTCTCCATCTCTCCCCTGAATCAAATGTTCCACACAGAAAAAGCAACCGCATAAACAAACACTCAACCTCTCTCACAGTCAGGCAGTGGAAGGACACTTTTTAACTGATGAGAAAGCTGTAGGATTCCATGAGAACTCCTCAGGACAGAAGTTCCATCCCTCACAGGACATACTTTGGGGCTGGGGATGCGAACTGCTACACAAAATAAAGAGTTCATTGAAACTGAGGGGTTTTGAGGTGCCTGTGGTGAAAGAGAACTTCTGTCTCACTTTTCCCAATTAGACTGGGGTGATGGGGGCCCAGCCAAAGGATTACAATTAGTATAAGAATAACCTTCTCAGTCCACATAAGACATTGCTCCCTTTTCTCCACAGGACTGAGAAGACACTCAGACAGCTCTACAAAATGTATTTATATAAGCATGTATTCCAAGGAAAAACAAAAAAGAAATGACGATACTGGAAAGGAAGTCACATTGTGCATATGGAGATCAGGGTTCTGAAGGATCTAGATCACTGAAGGTCAAAAAATGACCTGCATCACAGGGTTCGGAAGTAACATGAAAAGTAACTTGGAAAGATCAACATATTCATATGTGTATGTGAGCGGCCTGAAGCCAAACTTCTTGTCTGTGAGTTTATCCTCTAGAGGCTAATAATTTGCACTTATTTAGAAAAGGTGACCCGGGGGGCCTGGTTGGCTCAGTCATTAAGTATCTTATTCAGCTCAGGTCATGATGCCAGGGTCTCATAATCAAGCCCTGCATCAGGCTCCCTGCTTGCCAGGAAGCATGCTTCTCCCTCTCCCAAGCCCCATGCTTGTGTTCCTTCTCTTGCTGTGTCTCTCTCAAATAAATAAATAAATAAAATCTTTAAAAAAGACTGAAAGAAGAAGAAAAAGAAAAAGAAAAAGGTGACCCATTTCAATCACAGGTCCCAAGAATCTACTCCACAGACTTCATGGCAGGAAGCTGCCTCTGCTGGATTGCTTCATCTCAGTTCTAGGACAAGAACAAGTTCATCTTATTTCAGAAAGAACTTCCATTTGGGCTCAGTCAGGACAGGTTTGTTGTCCATCCACTTGGCCACAGCATTATGAGTTGGAGCTGTTTCGCTTTATAGGTCAAGTTCTACAGAATGTATAATAGCATCACACTCCCCACCCGCACACTCTGACCCCAGAATCATGGACTCACATAGCTGAAGCTGCAAGAGAATCGCCCCAAGGTACACAAATTACACTCTGCCTTCCAGTTTTATGGATTCCAAACCGACCTCGCCTGGCAAAGAGACAGAAGTGCAATAAAACCCAGCTGTGTAAGTCCTTGCTAATGCAAGTGACAGTCATCAAGACTAGAGACTCTAGATTCCTGCACCCACCTGGACCTCATGGAGGTTCTTCTTACATCCCTTTCAGATGATTTTTGTGTGGTGGACTGACCTGCTAGATGGGGTCCATTATACTGCCCAGGGTACTACTTTGTTTGTAAACATGAAGGACACAAAGACTCCTGGTTAGAATTTAGAATACTCTTCCTTCCGTCTCCAGGTAGAACAGGAAAACCTCAAAGCCTTTAGACAAGTAGAATTTTTATAAGATGTTGCATTTTCTAGATATTGCAGAGTAGGAAAAATAGGAGATATGTAACCAAGAAGAAAAGGAGAATATTATAGTTTTCATGGTAAGCTTTGTAGGAAATAATAATACTTTTAATTCACATTTTTCTCAGGAACATTTTGTTAAAATAAAAAACTTTCAGCTCGTACAGGGTGAATAAACATGACAGGTGAATTATTTCTGGTCATATAACCAGAAACTGTGGTTTCACATAAGATACTGGGTAATGTGATTCTGACTTTTTTTATTTTAGTATACCTAACACACAGTGTTAGATAATGTAATTCTTTTTTTAAAAATATTTTATTTATTTATTTATTTGACAGAAACATAGCCAGAGAGGGAACACAAGCAGGGGGAGTGAGAGAGGGAGAAGCAGGCTTCCTGCCGAGCAGGGAGCCCGATGTGGGGCTCTATCCTGGGACTCTGGGATCATGACCTGAGCCGAAGGCAGTCGCTTAACCAACTGAGCCACCCAGAAGCCCCAAATGATGTAATTCTTAATTTAACATCTGTAATGAATAGTTTTTCAAACTCACCTTAATGTTACTATAATGTCCTGATTTTCCATTTGTATTTGTCCTGTTTTTTTTCATTTTCAGTGGCTTACCTTTCTGTATTCATTCACTAGCAGGATTCATTAGAAAGCCTGGCATTTTCAAGAATAAGATTCAGGATTGCACTGGCTGGCAAAGAAAACACAAAAAAGGGCAAATAAAATGCTAGCTAGTAAACCATGGGACATGGACTCTTACACTTCTACCTCTTCCACAGTTTGTCTTCAACACGCAAGTCTCCCTACTGAGATGAGGCTTTGCTTTCCATACCATTTTTATAAAATATCTCTTCGCATATTGGTAGAAAATCTAACTCTTGGAGGATTCCCTAGAAGATATTCAGGCTGATCTTTTTGGTTAATCATGCCTGGAACTGTACCTATTCAGTTATTTTCAATTCAGTATGATTTGGGATTTAAATTATCAGATCTCAGAGAAGGACAAACGCTATTCGTTCGTTTCTCCAGGATTTTATTTGCAGAACAGTGGCTTTAGTTGTGAGGTTATTTGAAGTTGACACAGTACTCACAAATGTTCAATATGATATCTCGTCAACCTGACACGTGAAGAAGCAACAGCTTATATCCCTGTTTCAGTGAAGGGTTTCACATATGCCGTGTGTGTGTGTGTGTGTGTGTGTGTGTGTGTGTGTGTGTGTGTCCATCTCGCTCTATCTATCTATCTGTCTACCTATCGAATGATCGATATCATTCTATCTGGGGAGAGAGAGAGAAACATGACAGGATACACATCGCATTGTAGGAAATGGTCCTACAAATTTCATAATCACAGAGTGAAGTATAAAATTCTGTCTTCTTTCCGATTCTCTTCTACAGGACTGAGTTCTCTCCTTGTGAGTGAGAGATTCTTGCCTACCTCTTAGGGTTTTTTATAATCGTCTTCTCAGAGTATAAGTCATGAGGTCCCAGGGTGAGTCAACTCATTTTGAAATCACTATTAAATTCTCTAAAATCATGAACCTGAAAACGGAAGACCCCAGAGACCCCTGAACTATCTCCAGTTCATCCTGTGATTTGGGGATTCCCCGTCCAGTCAGCTGGAGTGGGAGTGGGACCTGTCTCCTCCTGGACATTAGCTGAGAGGAATCCGAGCAGGATGGCCATTCACCTGCAAGAAATGGACTCTGGACACTCGTGTCTGTCTCTTCAGGGTCTCTGGAGTTTTCTCAGAAGGACAGGGCTATAAGCACTGTATCCCTGTGCAGCTCTTTATTTTCTCAGATTCTTCTTCCTACTCAGGCAGAAAGGAATTTGTCTCTGTTAGTTTTCCTCCAGACACAGGAGACCTGTTAAGCTCCTTGGCTCCCAGGAGAGGAACCTGCACCTGCCTTGGTCTCCTTCCACTCTGCCACACCCACCCCGGGATTTGCATATTGTCCCCTGGGGAGCACCTCCCCTTGGCAACATGACATAAAGGTCAGCTCTGAGCTGGTCTGTACTTACTAGGACTCATCAGTTCAGCTTCTCAGAATGAGGTTCCCTTCTCAGCTCCTGGGGCTGCTGATGCTCTGGGTCCCAGGTAAGAACAGAGGGGGGATGAGGAAGGAGACTGGGGTGGGGAGGGTGAGCTGTTTGGGGCTATTACTCCCTATGTGTATTCTGTCCAGGGCTGAGATTGCCCTCCAACAGGGAATTTACTTTTTAGAGCTGTGAAGATTGTGAAGAAAATGAAAGGAATAAATAAGAGTGCTTTGTGAAATGCTGAAAAAAACAATGAGGCCACTCTGTGTGCCCTGCAGTTATTGGGTTATCCATGGAAACTGGATATATTAGGAGTATGAATCAAATCACAAAATATAGTTTAGCCTAACATAAATGAAATTTAAAATAAAAAAGAGGGGCGCCTGGGTGGCTCAGTTTGTTAAGCAACTGCCTTCGGCTCAGGTCATGATCCTGGAGACCCGGGATCAAGTCCTACATCGGGCTCCCTGCTCGGTGGGAAGCCTGCTTCTGCCTCTCTCACTCCCCCTGCTTGTGTTCCCACTCTGGCTGCGTTTCTCTCTGTCAAATAAATAAAATCTTAAAAAAAAAAATAAAAAAAACCAACTCATAATGTTTCTCCATAACCTTGTGCATATCTCTCATTATTTTAGGATCCAGTGGGGAGGTCGTGATGACGCAGACCCCACTGTCGCTGTCCGTCACCCCAGGAGAGACGGTCTCCATCTCCTGCAGGGCCAGTCAGAGCCTCCTGCACAGTAATGGAAACACCTATTTGAGTTGGTTTCGGCAGAAGCCAGGCCAGTCTCCCCAGCGCCTGATCTACAAGGTTTCCAACCATGACTCTGGGGTCCCAGAAAGGTTCAGTGGCAGCGGGTCAGGGACAGATTTCACCCTGAGGATCAGCAGGGTGGAGGCTGATGATGTGGGGGTTTATTACTGTGGGCAAAGGACACATGATCCTCCCACAGTGGTTCAGGCCCAAACACAAACCTCTCTGCTTGGAAGTCACCACTCTGCACGTGTGCTGCCTGAGCCAGGATCAGGAAGTGGGCCCAGCAGAGGCTCTGAGCTGCCCACACAGGCAGGTGCTGTGGAGCTCAGGGTCATAACATGCAGCTGAGTGCTCTGGACCGAGTCAAGGCCCCTGGGCCGCAACACCCTAAGCGGGGCAGAACGAGCTCCAGAAGGGACCTGATCAACCTGTCAGCTGAGGGGTAAGCAACAAGGGGAGCCGCCCTGAGCCCTGAGCCTCACTGCCCCTCTAGGCCCCTGTGATGGGTCACTCACATCTAGTCAGCCTCAGCGTGGGAAAGCTGAGGCATATTGGGGACATGCAAATTAAATTGATTTTGGAGCAAAAAAATTTTGCTCTATTTTCAAAAAGAGACCATTTGGTGTCGCTCAGAATGGATTACTGCTTATTTTCCCCCTTGTGAACCTCCACTATCCAGTAACACTAATCATTCTGTTAACATGTTCTCTGATGGACTCTATCCACACTATCCCCACAGGAAATGTAGGTGCAAAAGATCAGTAAAATTGTGGGGTGGTCAAGCATTCAAAGAGACTGTTGAACATTCACAGCAGATACAAGCTCGCCATTCTGTGAAGAAGTAGGTGGTATATACATATCTATAGTGAAATATTCCTCAGCCAAGGAAATGATACCTTGCTATTTGCAACAACATGGATGGGCCTAGAAAGTATAATGCTAAGCGAGACAAGTCAGACAGAGACAAATACCACATGTTTTCATTTTATGTGGAAATGACAAACAAAACAAAGAAACAAACAAAAACCCCACAAGCACAAACAGACCATGAATGAAGAGAACGCTGACAGGATACGTGAATGTTGTGCAAACATGCTCTCCACTCCCACCTCTCTGATGTACAGAACAGGCAAAAAGGATCAAAGATATTAATGTCCCCTGTAGTGTTCATCCTCTCCATCTCTCCCCTGAATCAAATGTTCCACACAGAAAAAGCAACCACATAAACACTCAACCTCTCTCACAGTCAGGCAGTGGAAGGATACTTTTTAACTCATGAGAAAGCTGTAGGATTCCATGAGAACTCCTCAGGACAGAAGTTCCATCCCTCACAGGACACACTTTGGAGCTGTGGATGCGAACTGCTACACAAAATGAAGAGTTCATTGAAATTGAGGGATTATGAGGTGGCCTGTGGTCAGAGGGAACTTCTTTATCACTTTTCCCAATTAGACTGAGGTGACTGGGGGCCCTGCCAAAGGATTACAATTGGTATAAGAATAACGTTCTCAGTCCACATAAGACAAATCCCCAGAATGATATGATCCTGTTTCTGGTTGAGTAAATACGTTTATTTATAGCCTATAAATTCCTATTCTAAGATCCTGGATTCCGTGGTATATGTAATCAAAATTCAGATAATTCCATATCCCCTGGACGCCCTGCCTCCTCATAAGCACAGCCCCCCCGCCACCGTCAACATCCGTTTCCAGAGTGATAGCGCAATCAACAAACCTACACTGACACATCATTATCACATGTATCACATATACAGTTTACAGGGTAGTGCACTCCTGGTGTGGATCATTCTGTGGGTTTGCACAAGGCTACCAAAATGTGCAATCATTATTGTATCACACAGAATACTCTCACTGTCCAAAAACCCCACTGTACTCTGCTTACTCATCCCTCTCTCCTCTCTAGTCCCTGGCAATCATTCAACTCTTTACCATCTCCATGGACAGTAGATTATGCATTTTTGAACTGAACACTATTTCATTGTCTGGATGCACCAGAGTGTATTTATTCGTTTGCCTTGGAAAGGACATTTATCTGGTTAAATACAGTTTTGCAACTTAGGAGTCAATCTCGGTGTGCAGGGTTTTCTGGTGGACATAAGATTCCAACTCCTTTGGGCAAATACCAAAAAGTACAATCACAGAATCATATGGTAAGAGTATGTTTAGTTCCATAAGAAACTGCCAAAATGGCTGTTTTCCAAAATTGCTACTCCCTTTTTGCATTTCCACCAGCAGGTAATGCTAGTTCGTGTTCCTCCACGTCCTCCCCAGCATTTAGCACCATCGTGTTCTGATTTTGGTCACTACAATGGGTGTGTAGTATCATCTCTGATTTGCATTTCCTAAATGAAATATAATGTTGACCATCTTTCCTATATCTGTTTGATACCTGTTTTATCTTTTCTGATGAGATGCCTGTTCAGATCCTTTGCCCATTTGTTAATCGCATTGTTTCTTGTTGTTGAATTTTAAATGCTCTCTGTTAGATGTGCTTTTGCAAATATTTTTCCTCGGTCTGTGATCTGTCTCCTTACACACTGGATAATGTCTGTCACAGAGTACTTCTCTTTTTTTTTTTTGCCACTACATCTTGTCACTTCATAAATGTATATATTTTTAAAGATTTTCTTTATTTATTTGACACAGAGAGAGAGAGAGGTCACAGGTAGGCAGAGAAACAGGCAGAGAGAGAGAAGGGAAGCAGACTGTCCACTGAGCAGAGACCCTGATGTGGGGCTCGATCCCAGGACCTGAGATCATGACCTAAGTCGAAGGCAGAGGCTTAAACCTCTGAGCCACCCAGGCACCCCTGTCATTTCCTATATTAACAAAGATTACATTATCACTAATTTTAAAATATTCTGATGTTTGTATATGAATATAATTTCCTTACTATGCTTATGTTTATCTTTTGCTTTTAAAAACCTTTTTCAGGTTTTGCATTTCATAACAAAATACAGCTACTGCTGTAGTGATCTTAGATTCCATTTAATCTTTTTAAAAAAAATATTTATTTATTTATTTATTTATTTATTTATTTATTTATTTAACAGAAAGAAACACAGCTAGAGAGGGAACACAAGCAGGGGGAGTGAGAGAGGGAGAAACAGGCTTCCCGCCGAGCAGGGAGCCCGATTCATGGCTCTATCCCGGGTTTCTGGGATCATGACTTCAGCCAAAGGCACATGCTTAACCAACTGAGCCACCCAGGCGCCCCTGATCTTAGATTCTTTATGAGAAATGAATAGATCCAGGTTTTTCTGACATTCCAGAAGTTCATGCAGTGGTTTCTAACTGAGGCACAGATTGCAAGAGTTTCCAGACAACTCTCAGTATTTAGCATGTTCACAACTTCAAAAGGCCAAGCTGACCTTCTTTTTATTAATGAGGAAGCTGTGAACCAATAGAGTTGAAAAAGGTTCCAGTGTCTTTTTAAAAATTATATATAGTCAGTGTATGATTTACTTTTGTGATACAGGCATAGTCTCCCAAATGTGAGATTACACAGTTTTGGAAATGAGAGAATGAGTGAGAGTTTGAACCCAAAATCATTAGACCATAAGTTCAACAGAAGAGTTGTAACTGAGATAACCTTTGATGGAGAAAGAATTTGGGACTGCAGCCCGGCCTCTGTAAGGGGAAGCCTAGTGTGCCCTAGAGAAATACAGTCTCTCCCCCAATGCCCTCAAGACATGTAGCAAAGAGAAAAGTGGGCAGTGTGAGACTCACACTCCTCCACTCATGCTTTACACTCTGATTTCATTAAAATGAGGAACAAGACACCAGATTGCTGCTTGAATCTTCTCTTCTGACACCTTTTTAGGTACATTTCTGATATACTGTGTTCTCCTGTTTCCAGGATTTTCCCATTCTCCCACTAGGACAGCCCTGGCTTCATTAGCAGCAACTGGGTGGTGCAGGGAGGGGCCACCTTGTCCATGTCCAGGTAAGCTTGGCCTAGATTGTCACCGTGCAAGAAAGGACTACCCGTGTTTTCAACCGTATCCAACACAATGGCTGACATGGAAGAAGGAGGAAGAACATGTCTGCATCCTGACTGTGCCATTTCTGCTCCAAGTGAATCTGCTGTGCTCAGTCATCGTTCAGACTTCTCATCTTGCTGAGCTGCCATTCATGCCTGCCAGCTGGAGGAGACAACTCTAAGAATTCAAGCAGGTTGTAGATAAAAGATTACAAAGGAGCACAGAGCCTCCACAGAGGAGGAAAGTGCTGGTACATTCCCACCAGAAGCTCTAGAACCTTGCAGCGAAGACCAGGCTGGAAGAGTGCTCAAACTTTGCTCTCTTCTCCAAGGCTGGATGGAGGAGGCAAACAAGCAGAGGTGGAAGCAAGAGGGCAGGTGATTGGGGAAAGAGTTCACTCTTTATTAGGCAATCTAGGTGACTGATCCTTGATGGATTCTAGAAAAGAACATGGAGACAAACTTGAATATCTTAGACTACCCGCAGCCCAAGATCTCTCTTCTACTCTTATGCCAGTAACTCAGTTCTCAAGGATTCTTTGGTCAGAACCTATGAGCTAGGTTCAGGCTTGATTCTGGGATGGCACGAGGGGAGAAAATGATACAATGTACCCAGAAAGGTTGGGAGAAATGAAGAGTAACTCAACTAAACAATATGTTTGCAAATAAAAGACTTAGTTGATCAAACACAAAAAAATAAAAGATCAAAAGTCCCTGATTTCCCACGTCTCCCAGCCGTTTTGGCAGAGTGTCTCTTGTCCAAGTTTTAGAGTTAATATGGTGTAAGATCTCACTGTATAAACTGACAGGAGAACCCTCCCTGTCCTCCCGTCCCCAGCCCAGACCTACAGGGAAAGGCACTGGTGGAATCTCCCTCCGTCAGACAGACAGAAAGAATTTATATTGCAAATAGCTTATTTCAGGGGAAGTGGTTAGGAGAATGGGAGGTGAGGTGTGTTGGAGAAGTCTCCCAGATCCTTAGGTTTCCTTGCCGGGAGCCGGCCCCGGCATCGTCAGGGTTCCCTGAAGGTGGTGACGGAGTCGGCGATAAAATGAGGAGACCAGATGCGAAGAGTGGTGGGCAGCTCCTTTCTTCTTCTCCTTCTTTCCTCCTGTCCTCCTCTCCTCTCCTCCTGAAGACTGTGTCTTCAGGGTTCTTTATTTAAAGCTTTTTAGCTACAGATCATCTCAAGAGAAGGGTGTATGATAAGAGAGATTTGTAGGAGTTTATACAGACTTCTTTCAGGTTTCCAATCATAAATTTTCCAAGACATCGGCGCCGTTCAGGTACCATAAACTTAGGACAGAGCATCCCTAATTGTGGGCGGAAACAGACCTTGGTCCACCGGCAGTCACATCAATCTAACTTTAGGCAAACAGTTGATTCTGTCTGTCTTATCTCAACGGAATGTCTTCTCCTCTGACCGTGTAAGGCAGAGTGGTCACACAGACAAAAGGCGAATGGGTGGTTGTGGAAGCTTTAATTAACTACATTTAAACTATTAAGTATATTACATATAAACTATTAAGTATATTGGTATTGATAATAGTCTCAATCAAAGTGTATCTATACAGGTTATAATTATCAACTACTGATTTCCACTATAAAGGAAAGTGTTATAAACACATAGTATAAGTGAAGGTCAGGTAGACTCATACCACCTTTGTGTCACCCCTCCTAGCATTCTTTCCCATAACCCTTCACGATTCCAATGTACAGATTTATCAACTTGGACCAAAGAGCTATGCACCAAGTCTGACGTGTGTGGGCTATTCAAAGTTATTTTGTATACCTAAGGTAAGCTCATGAGACCAAACTAAAGACTATAGTTTTCCATTAAACAGTGAAAACAATTGTGCCACATCAGCACAGCCTGCTGCTCATCCAGGTCTGTGTTAAATAGATCTTTAACTGCTTTTGCACCTTGCCCTAGAGATAGGGTCAGTATTGTTACTGCAGGGTGTAGAAGGATTACTTAAATCCACAGAAGCTGAGACCATTGAGGCAGAGGGAGCAAGGAATACAGATAATAGATACAGAGGAGATATGATTACCAGGAGGAGGATTAAATGGAACAATGTGCCTTGGATGAGCACTTGCCCAAGCACACATCCCAGGGACACAAAGGACATATTGCCCCAGCCCACAAGGTATGTGGCTTTACAGATTCTAGGCAGATTCTAGGGCTTTCATTCACATTCCCGGGTACCTCCAAAGTTCCTGGTGGCTTGGGCATGGCGGGAGGGGCGGATCACGCACCGCCCCCGACATTTCCTTCTTCTTCTTTTTTTTTTCTGCCACTGAAAATATTTATTTGTAACTGGTAATTTTTTTTATTGATACTTAAATTTTTTTCCCAGTGTTCCAAGATTCATTCCCCATTCCCCACACCCAGTGCTCCATGCCATAGGTACCCTCAGTACCCATCACCAGGTTCTGCCAATCCCCCACCCCCTTACCTCCAAGTCCCTCTGTTTGTTTCAGTGTCCAAAGTCTCTGTTGTTTCATTTCATTCCCTGGATTACCCTACTTCCCATTTACTTTTCTTCTCCTACTGTCCTCTAGGTTACCCCTTATGCACCGCAAGTAAGTGAAACCATGTGATACTTGACTTTCTCTACTTGGCTTATTTCCTCAGCATAATCTCTTCCACTCCAGTCCATACTGCTAAAATATGGATATTCATTCTTTCTGATGGAGGTGTAGTATTCCATTATATATATGTACCACATCTTCTTTATCCATTCATCTGTTGATGGGCACCTTGGCTCTTTCCACAGTTTGGTGATTGTGGCCATTGCTGGGATGAACATTGGGGTACATATGGCCCTTCTTTTCACTACATCTGTATCTTTGGGGTAAATGCTCAGTAGTGCAATGGCACGGGCATAGGGTAGCTCTATTTTTAATTTTTTAAGGAATCTCCACACTGTTTTCCAAAGCGACTGCACCAACTTACATTCCCACCAACAGTGAAAGAGGGTTCCCCTTTCTCCACAGCCTCTCCAACACTTGTTGCTTGCTGACTTGTTAAATTTGGCCATTCTGTCTGATATAAGGTGGTATCTCAGTGTGGTTTTGATTTGAATTTCCCTGATAGCTAGTGACGCTGAACATTTTTTCATGTGTCTGTTAGCCATTTGTATATCTTCTATGGAGAAGTGCCTCTTCATGTCTCTTGCCCATTTTTTGACGTGCTAATCTTCTTTTTGGATGTTGAGTTTGAGTAGTTCTTTATAGATCTTGGATATCAGCCCTTTGTCTGTAGTGTCATTTGCAAATATCTTCTCCCATTCTGTGTGTTGCCTCTTGGTTTTGTTGACTGTTTCCTTTGCTGTACAGAAGCTTTTTATTTTGATGAAGTCCCAAACGTTCATTTTTGCTTTTGTCTCCTTTGCCTTTGGAGACATGTCTTGAAAGAAGTTGTGGCCGATGTCAAAGAGGTTACTGCCTATGTTCTTTTCCAGGATTTTGATGGATTCCTGCCTCACGCTGAGGTCTTTCATCCATTTTGAGTTTGCCTTTGTGTGTGGTGTAAGAGAATGGTCTA